>JASCZW010010312.1:0-37352 GCA_034211315.2 Aedes japonicus
ATCCGATGTACTGTTTGTATTTACCAGACAATCATCGTCCGAGGAAATCTAAACCCAATTTATCGTTTAGCTTTCTTGCCAATTCCTGTGCTGTAGATGTTGCTTCTCCATTGTTATCTTTATCCACAGTATCCAAAATGAATGTTTTGTTAAATTTTTTTGCTATGTACCTTTAAATATTTAATTCTAATATGTCCAATAAATTCCTGAACGAAATTATTCTGATGGTTTTGCAGATTGTGGACCGTTATGAAAGCCGTCAACTAATCCTTCAAAGAACACCTCCGAATATGTAGCTGAATTTTTCGTACCATTCATTACGAGACCCCATAACTTCTTGTCCGGGAAAGAAAATATTCTGCCCTTCAGATGGTCTTTTATACCGTATGGTAGATGTACAAAGCTCATTAATTCTTTGTATGCCGATCGACTGTTAACTATCAATAATGTTGCATCAATTTCGTTTTCTTGAATAATTTTATTTGTTGTAAATTTCACCCTACTTGGATCAATCTGCTTTTTTATTATGGCTTCCTGGAAGTCCTCGTATGGGTAGTCCCTCCAAAGCTCATATTTCACGTCAACACTAAAGTCTATGTTCTCAAGGTCATCCATGTGCGGGTTCCAAATTGGAACTTGGGGGTGGCAAAAATGTTCAAACCGTCCTGAAGCATCTAATACTGCCTCTTTACATTCTGAGTTTGAAACGACTGTGTCCGAATCCGATGACTCCGATATGATAGATTCTGTATCAATGTCACTTTCGAACTCGTAATTTGTATTGTCGTGTTTGATGCATGTTCTTCTGTCTAATTCATTTTTTGTGTAATTATAATAATCTTCTAAATCTCTGCTAACAAGTCCATGTCTGTTAAATGTAGGATTTTCAGTTCTATTTAGTCTGAACGTCGTTTCTGCTAAGCTTTTCCCTATTGACTCTACGTGTTCTTTAACAAATTTATATCCAATTTTAGCCGGTACCCCTAATTTATCGACAACATAAAATCTGGTGGGGATATTCAATCCTTCGATGGCTAAGTGTAACCATATCGACCCTATTGATTGAATTCGTTCACCGTGTAGGCTTAGCCATGCGTGTTTTTGTCACAGGACTGAAGCGGCTGTCATCCACGAACAACAATCGTGAAGCCGAAAATTTGGTGCTGCGTGTGGTGCTAATTTGACAACTCGGTTTTCTTGAAGGCTGTAGGCAGCAAACACAATATACGCGGTGGAAGTTGGCATAATTTTCGTTAATTTGATTCGAGAGTAAAGTCTTCCGTGTTGTACTTAGTGCAGTGATTATCACAACGATAGTATTTTTTCATTGTTTATCAGCCAGGTATAATAATGTTTTATCTACATTACTGATACTAGTAGGTTGATAGTAGAAATATTATAAGAAATTATAATCCACTGTGAACCGAGCTTAAAATGTTCAAATTGTCACTAGTGCCACACCAAAAGTAGCAGGCTTCAAGAACTAACGCCTGCTTCAGTCCTCTGGTTTTTGTGTGTCCATCTTTGTTACTCCTATTTTTATCGCTGTTGTTTTGTGGATAAAATTGGAACAGATTCCTGTGTCGATGTAATATTTTTCGGTTACTTCTGGGTTGTCCCAAGTTGTTAATTTTCAGTAGAAACCAGCTGAAAAACCGCCATACATTGGGGTCTTAGCAAACTTTTGAATCTGATCATTTTCCTCTTTCTTGACCATTTGTGTGCAGAAACAGTGGGATTCGTCTATCTTTTTCCTATACGAATCCCTCTCATTCAGTTTTTTTTTGTTCCTGATTGTTATTGTAATTCCTATCATTCCAATTATTCTCTCGACCCTGCTCGTATCTCCCATTGTTTCGATAGTCATTTTTCTACTTCTGTAGTCTTGTCGAGGAGGTTCATTTCTGTTGTAATCCCTGCTGTTATTTTGGGTATTGTCATTACTACGGTAATTCCTGCTTTCAAACTGGTGTCTGTCATTTCTTTGCCAGTTACTTTCATAACGGTCCCTATAGTTACGGTATGAATCATCATTTCCAGAAAACCGCTCTCGCTCGTTTCTTGGGTAATAATTATTTTGGTTCCTATTAAAGTTCCTGTAATCGTTTTGCCCTCCAAAATTGATGTTCCGGGGATAATTATTAGAATACCCTCCTTGAGGCCTCTCATTCCTATCGTGACTCCAATTTCTTAGGTGATCATTAGGTTCAGAGTTGAATGCTCTATTTCTGTGGTGATCATTATTGCCTCTGAAATTCTCGAAATTGTTTTGCTGCCTATAGTGTTTAGAATCTTTGGATCTTTGTCTTTGGGATTCCGCGATATAACAATCTTGCAATCTTTTTTTGATGTGTTCTATTTTTTCCACATCTATACACTCCTCTTCTAAATATTCCATCAGGTCTTCTAGAGTCTCTCCCTTATGAGACTTTGCTAAAGTCTTCAAATTCCTGTTTTTAAGACCGCCCAGGAAATGGAGTCTAAGATTACGTTGTGCATATGTTTCGTTGTTGTTGTTCAGACGCTCGTGGTTCTTTTCATATTCATCAATATGAGCCTTCAATACTAATGTCCGATCTTTGTAACTTTGGAAAGTTTCAGTTGGACCCTGTTCCAATGTTTCAACCTTACTGAAAACTTCCTCCAGTTTGAGATTATCCCCAAACTCTTTTTGAAGATTATCTCTGACTTCTCTCCACGTCTCTGCATTAATACGCTTAAACTGTGCAGCAGCAGGACCTTTTAATTTTCATAAACCAACATAAATTAATTCCCTTTCCGCAGTGTTAACAGGGTTGTCCGGTTGATCTTCTCGTTTTTTGGGAAGAGCATTAGCGAAATGCTCAATCTGAAATAAGAACCCATCTAATTCAACAGTGGCTCCTCGAAACTCCGGAATGCATTGAATTGCCTTCGTAGTAGGGAACTCGTATGCCATTTTTGCAATATAACTTTTATAAATTTTATCAAATTTTAAACTGAAATCTCGTAATGCGTTTAATGCCGATGTTTTAGCATCGGAGTCACTATCGTTATCGTCAATAACCGTTGATGACAAAATATTGGGATCTCGGATTGGGCCAAAATATAAATCCGTCCCCGAGATTGAAACCTTGAAATTTGTTAATTTTTCCGTTTCCTCGGAAATAGACTCATTGCAAGATACGCGTCTATTCCGTAAAGTTCTAACCGTCCCAGAACGAAACACTGAATCTTCAATAGGTTTCGTTTGTTCCAGTAGTTGTAAACAATGTCTATGTTTAACTTATATTATCTCTAACCTATCGGTCAGTTCGTTCCAAATAACTGTATCATGTAGATTTTCATATTTTTTTACAATATGCTCGAATTCTTCTATAGCAGCGTTTAACGCTTCTCTTTTATGGAAAATTCCTTGTTTGGATCGTGTTCTGTATCTGCTTTTGTTTATATTTTTAAACTCCTTGAAAATAAATTCTTGAATTTCTTCAAGTTGCTCAAAATCTTTTACTTGTGTCAATTCTAGTACGCTAGAATCTGACATTTAAAAAATTGTCACTATGAAAAAAAAAAATTTCAACTACACTGAATAGATATTTCACTTAGCTACTACTACACATACACTTGAATATTTTCCAATAATAAAACCAGTGATTCTCATCCGAATTTGATTGCAATATTGTTTTATAAAAATCAAAATAGGGTATGTGTCCCTTGATTCAGCCTATTATGCATCCAGCGATCACATTTTTCACTATAACTCATAAAGTTTTTTAGCTGTAAGCGGGATTCAACTAGTTATACACTTGCAAATATGAGTTTGATAAGACATTTGGAAGCATGTATCACTAAAAGTTACACAACTATTTTTATAATGCCATAAACTTTCGAGGGATGTGGATTTAATGTCGGTCTGTAAGCATTAAATTGGGTCTATTCGTGGATGCAACTTCGTCCCATTCCATGGATTTATTACTAAATGCAGTCTTTGTACGGTTTTTTTTTCTAATTTAATGAATTAAGGCATTGTTAGCTGTACTGGATTTACTTAATATATTAACATACATTAATACATTAACATTTAATTACACAAACTAAAGTAAAACTGCCCCGAAACACATAAATGATGTTCATATATGATTTATCAGCCATTCAATAATGAAAACATTATAATTCACTATGCAATTATGTTGTCTCTTTGATTTGTATTTAGATGAGCCACTTGAATATAAACAACCGCAAATTCATGCATTTCCACTTGAAATTTTACCAATAACAACCTTTTGACAACGTTATTGATACAACAGGCCATAGTTCGGAACATTCAAAAAAAATATGTACCCAACATTGGGTCTACGATTTTCTTGTAAAATCATTGTTATTTTAGCTATGTTGTAGTTAGTTTGTAACGTGTAACTATGTTCTGCACATCTAGATTGCATTACTTGCTTTATCGATTCAATTAAGCCTAATTTAGATCACTTGAAATCGTGTAGATCATCTGTTCAGCTTAACCAGTGAAATCATGATGCCCAAAAAGTTCAAGAAATTGCTCAATTGCTTCGGATAACATCTATCATGCTAATAGCAACATGATTTTGATGATTATCGCTAAATTAATGACACATTTGGTACATAGGCCGAATGAAGGAGCTAGCAGTTTTTCACTTACCAGAATAATACTGCTTTCATCGCGATGCTCGTCTGTTCCACCGAAACTGCACAGTCTTTATTTTCGTCACTGACAGCAATTTCTCCGTCGGATCCCAATTGAGCAGCAAAAATCTCCCGCCACCTCCTGCTGCCGTTCTTCTACAGTAATTTTCGGACTATTCCCGTACACCTACACACCTTGACCTTCACATTCCAGAGATACAGTCACCCATCAGTGATACAAAGTGGTACGAAGCTGCATATTATTATTACTGCCTTAATATTATTATTTCAGCAGGTTAATTAATTTAGTTTAACATGGTTATCATAGGCTCGTGAACTCCAACTATTACATAATTTAACTAAATATCCTTATATAATTTTTGCTCTACTATATAATCATATATAACATATTATTATTACATTACATCTATATTTATATAAATATAATAAATACTGGGTTGGGAGGGAGCACCAAAGGGTATCATTCAAGCTGAAACTGGACGATGGTTTGATTGACTGCCTGAGTCTAGGAGGGAAACAAACAGTATCATTTCTTATCCTACCGATTCGAGTGTGGTGCTGCGAGTTCTACTCCAACAGTTTCAGGGAGAGTGACGCGCCCTTCTTAACAAGCCATCCTGTAGAAAGCTTAATGAGTATTGCGAATTGTGTTATTCGATTTGTTGGATCATATCGTTGGAAGGAGATTCTTAATTTCCTGTGGATTTCGTGTAAGTGTGTCTCTGCTTACGGGTCCACCCCTCCGTTTTTGGCCCTTCATACAGCGATAGTGCGAAATTCAGATCGGTGGCCCAATTTGATCTTGCTGTTAAGTGGAGCTGCATCCAAGCCAAGGGCTAGAGGGGATGGTGGCTACCATACATACACATACATACATACAACAATATCAGGGATGTTAATTGAACTCCCAAAGAATTTAAACCAGAATCTAATCAACATTAAATAGAAAATTTGTGGTATAAGTTTCAGTTACACATTTATTTGGAAATTGTGCTTAAGCGAGTTATGTAAAGTTATCGTGTTTTAATATATTATGGAACGTTTATAGAGCAATTATAAAACTGTTTTAACTTACACTCAAAGGTATGTGTATGTGACTGTTTAGTAACGATTGTTAAACATTGTCGTGCAAAATAGAAACTGAAGATTTATAACCTTTTTGATTGTTTCAAGGGCATAACCAAGGATGAAGAAGATGCAGAGGCAGCCTTCAATGCAGGATCATGAGTTCAAGTCAGAGATCGAGCAAAGTGAAATTTGCGTACTGTATTTTAAAAAGTTCTTTCAAAAACATGAAGAAATATAAATACCACAAATAATAAATTACCTATACTAACAATTGCTGAGAATAATAATAAAAGCAAGAGAAAAGTCCTTTCAAAGTTTACTCAATACATGTTGGTGTCTTTAACAACGTTAGATAAATTTCTTTAATAAACTGTTTTGTAACCCATTGTTAAACGATTGTTCAGCGAATCAAAATGTCTAATGAACAGCAATGACTATAGTACATTTTATCGTAAAATAATTATATTCTCTAAAAGTTTATTTCATTATACTACAGGTAGAGATTGTTTTTGTTTAAGAGATAACCCGAGCAACACAAAACTGTCATAATTGATTGGGACATATTGAAGTTAATTTTACTGATTTGCAACAAGTACGCTGCTAAGAAAGTTATAGCTCTACAATGGTTGATGCATAACTTATACGACAATTGTTAAATAAAGTTAATACAAATGAAAATTGTTCTGACGTGGCAGCGTAGCTTAGTGGTTACCCGTTCTACATACTGAGCAGATGGTCGGGAGTTCAATCCCAGGCCGTCCCCTTCCTTGTCATTTGTCACTTGCCTGTTTCTATCACCACTAGATTTAAAACAAAAAGCAGTCTACTGCGCTTTAAATTGATCGCATCACTTACCACAGTGCATCCATGATCTATAAATAACCTGCCTCACTAACACAAACCTTATCCTTCCCTTGACAACTGTAGAGACGCAGAGGTAAACACGGTCTCTAACCAACGATTGTCAAACTAATCATCCTTCCCTCTTCCTCAAAGACCGTGAGGACGTGGCCGGCACCGATAGTGATCTATAAATAGAATGTATTAGTGAACTTGTACATTGAAGATGTAAAGCTACTCCCAAGCTCCATCTTTTATGTGGTTCTTTGTGCAATTACACTAGTTCTGGTCAGTAACGGAGTAGCAACTAAGAAGTGTATCGAATATAAGCTATCCACATACATTTGCGTTGTACGCATGTATTTGTGATGGTTTTTTATGCTCTGAACACTGCATGCTGTGCGTTTGACTGTCAGCTTTCTTTTGTATACTTGTTTGAGCGGTTCAAATTCTGCGTTTTCAAAATGTCGCGTACTGAAAAGCAAGTGAAAATTAAGGTTCTGGACACATGGCTAAGTGAGAAGATTACTATACGAAAATTGGCGAAGCGGTTTGGAATTCATCATGCGAGTGTTAAAACCATCATTAATAAGTTTGGGGAACACTATTCTTTGGATGAGCTACCAGGAAGAGGCAGAAAACCCGGTTCTTCCAACCCGAAACCTGAGCAGAAAGTGGTATCTCTAATCATGAAGAACAAATCAATGTCAATACGTGATTTGGCCAAAAAAGCAGGAACGAGTGTCGGAATGATCCAGCGTATCAAGAGACGAAACCACCTGAAGACCTACAAGAAGCAGAAAATCTCGAAACAAAGTGCAGAACAGAAGAAGCGAGTAGCAACAAGGGCCCGGAAATTGTATTCGCGTCTTTTGCAGCGTCCGGATGCATGCGGTTTGATGGACGATGAGACCTATGTAAAGGAGGACTCAAAAACCCTTCCAGGTCCACAATACTTTACTGCCGTCGTTGGAGAGGATGTGAGCGATGCGGACAGGTCGATTCTAGTGGAGAAATTCTGTCGAAAGGTACTGGTATGGCAAGCAATATGTTCCTGTGGTTTGAAGTCAACCATTTTTACACTACCGGAAGTATAAATGCGGATATCTATCGATCTGAGTGTCTCCAGAAGAGATTGTTGCCTTTATATAAGAAGCATAGTACACCTCCACTGTTTTGGCCGGATTTAGCGTCGGCTCACTATGCCAAAACCACTCTCAATTGGCTTGCGGAAAAGGGTATAGATTTTAGGATTATGGATTTCATGGTCAAGATCGAGTTTCGTGATCCCACCTGTCTGAAAGCATTGTACTGCTCTCTCATGCGTTCTATCCTGGAATTTGGAGCCTTGATGTGGTGTCCGTATCAAAGAATCTGGATTGCGAGGATTGAAGCTGTTCAAAGAAGATTTGATCGCTATGCTCTCCATCATATGCCGTGGAATGATCCTGTCAACCTTCCAGCGTACCAGGTAGTTGCTCACTCTTGGGTATTGAATCATTGGAGCATATGCGTACAACAATGCAAGCAGTCTTCGCGGCAAAAGTGCTGCTAGGTGAAACCGACTCTCCAGGAATTCTGGACGAACTCTTTATCAACGCTCTGTGAACAAGAAATTTTCTGCAGTTCAGAACCCGTGCTGCAAACTACGGCCAACACGATCGAATTCGATTCATGTCATCGTGATTTCATGAAATACACGCTCTATTTGACTTCAACTGTTCCATTGAAACCTTCTGTCGCCGGATTCAGCGTAGGCATAAATAGAGTAAAGGAGATTTGGGGCGATGGCAACATTCTATCATCCCTAAGGTGTCGAAGGAATGGTGGTTTGGGGGATGGTTGCGGTTCACGACTTTATTCGTGTGATGACTCGACTCATGTTCAATCATTATTATTTGAACGCTCATTTATACCGTGTTTGGCTGAACGACAGCAATTTCTGTGAATGTGGACAAGGTTTCCAGGACGCAGAGCAGGTTGTATGATTTTTTGCTGAGCATCGTGGAGTCAGGATCTGAGCTTTATGATTCCATATTCCCTTCATGCTCAGTACTTCAGTCGGCCGAATTAAAGCTATAAAACGGAAGATCATTAGATTCGCCTTACGCTTTCCCTGGAATGACCCACAGCGTTTGTGCAAACCAAATAAAACTCCTTGGTCATGATCTCATCAATGAACTCAAGTTATCCAACGCCGGATGTAGCATTAGATTCCCACGCCATGACTGTACCTGCAGTGAAAAAAAGTCATGCTCAGTTGGTTGAAAAATCAATGTTAGTAAAGTAATTCAATACCGCCATGCTTAACTGTAGGTCCCAAGCACTCATTTTTCAAACTTTCACCTGTTCGCAGC
The DNA here is from genome assembly GCA_034211315.2 of Aedes japonicus. Classification (NCBI taxonomy): domain Eukaryota; kingdom Metazoa; phylum Arthropoda; class Insecta; order Diptera; family Culicidae; genus Aedes; species Aedes japonicus. Next base: position 8,922 of record JASCZW010010312.1, read on the forward strand.
CATTTTCTTGGGATACCATCTGACCCAAGTAGCATTACTTTCGTCTCGTCTGACCAAATCATCTTATTAAAGTAATCACTGGTCCATGATGTCTTTTTGGATATTTTTTGTAGACAACCATGGCTTCTTAAGTGCTACACTTCCCTTAAGATCTTTCTTATGAAAACGATTTCGTACGGATTTTGATGTAAAGATTGGACTGGGAAAAAATGCGATACTTTGTTTTGGGTGTAACTTTTTATCGCGTTGGTAAAAATTAATAAATTTTGAGTAATACTAGTTTAGAGTTTACCAAAAACGGAATACCCAGAGAAGGCGCGGAAGACAAGGCAGTACTTTAAGAATAACCCGAACCTTTCCACCCTAGACGTGGCCAAAAAGGTCAATTCGTCCAAGTGGTTCGTCCAGCAAACCATGAAGCGGGCTGGGTTACGGGCTTTTAAGGTCAGGAAGGCGCCAAATCGGACTGACAAACAAATCACGGTGGCCAAATTACGTGCGTGGAAGCTGTACCGTGAGTGGTTGGTCAAGCCAGGCTGTCTCGTCATGGACGACGAGACATATATCAAGGCGGACACCAAACAAATCCCCGGCCTCGAGTTTTTTGTCGGTACGTCCCGCATGGAGGTTCCGGAAAAGTTCCGGAAGAGAAAGATGGACAAATTCGTGAAGAAGTACCTGTTGTGGCACGCGATCTGCGAGTGCGGATGGTACAGCAAGCCGTTCGTTACAACCGGCACCATAAACGGGCAGATTTATCGAGAGGAATGCTTGCAGAAGCGCTTGCTGCCCTTCATCTGCTCACACCGTGGTCGCACGCTGTTCTGGCCGGATCTCGCTTCGTGCCATTACGCCAAGCCTGTCATGTATTGGTACGAAGCGAAGGGCGTTAATGTGGTCCCGAAGGAGGCGAACCCGTCATATACACCAAAACTTCGTCCGATCGAAAAGTTTTGGGCGATAATGAAGAAGAAGTTGAAGAAAAGTGGAAAACATTGAAAACCGATGAAGCTTTGAAGAAAAACTGGGAGAAATTGTGTAACGAAGATGGACAAAGCCTTGCCCACGATCTCATGAGCAGTGTTAAGAGAAATGTACGAGCATTTAGCTTGGGGGAGAAATTCAATAAATAAACTTTGCCAAAACATAGAAAATATATAGTTATTTAATGAAAATTTGAGAAGTATCCGATTTAGAATGAATTTTTTGTGATCATTTTTGTGTGTCTCATTTTTTCCGAGTCCAGTCTCTATTATTCTACACTACAGTGTGATTATTTTTACTCTCTGTTCAGGACTACTGCGACCAGTAATTTGATCTATTGTAGCGATTTACTTCATCACGATTAAGAAATGATGACTTCGGTGTTTGTACAGGTGTTGTTAGTGATGCCATTGCTTGTTTTGTTCGCAATGATTTGGCTTTTATTAAATGCTGTTTAAACACTTTAAGGAGTGAGAGCACTCTTTTAAGGCGCGCCTTTTTATCAGACTAACCATGTTTTTCTTATGCTAAGCTCATCCTCGGTCACTCAATCTGAGTATTGGCACTTTTCACAAGACATAAATTATAATAAGGACTAAAAAATAATCCTTTGACTACAAACAAAAAAAAAACAAATATGTTCGCTAGTTTGAATTAATTCGAACTAGGGTTTGCTGGTAGATCTGATACCCCGTAACACACTACGAAAAGTTGCGGGTCAAAGTGTGATAGAACCCACGTATTATGACGCGCAGTTACAAGAAAATAGACATTCAATTAAAATCCTTAAAAATGAGGCCACTAATCGGTAAAACAGCACAAGAATTTTTATGGGACAAACATGTTTCAGGCACTACTCTCTGTCCTCCTATCCGATTAGTGGACAAAAAAAAAGTTTTAACCAACAGCCACACACTCACCGCAGACTTTCATAAATATCGGATCCGTATGGTTCAAACTACCGCTTTCCGCACTTTCCCTAACCTTTTGTAGATGGACGGTGTAGATTCGAGAATCGATGCAGCAGTAGAAAAAGCAGCAATCGAAGCATAAAAACGTGACCTCCCGTCACGTCCTGGTGCATCTCCCGTCCCCCTCGCCCCATCACGCCTGACGACTCGATTAATGAAATTTTAATTTACCGACCCAGGTATATATTGCTCGCACATTCGCCCGACGAAGTTGTGCGTTCCTGGTTGAATAATTAACACCAGGCCGTCGCGCTATTTTTTTTTTTCAAATTGCCATCCGAAGTATAACTTTCATCACAACGCTAGATTGGCTAATTTTTTCATACCACATCCCAAGCTGTGTCAGCGGAAAAACAGTTTATTAGATTATGATTGAATTTTCGGTACCATGTTTATTTATGACAGCATATGTTCATAATTGTTAATCGAAATTGACGTCTGCTTATGAATTATTCCAAAAATAGTAAACAAAAATGAAAGGGAACGTTTTGAATATAATGTATTGAGAATTCCTGGAAGTTATTTCAACAGTAAATTCAATATCCATGACAAACAATAATAGATGAAGCTTGCTGGTGTTAACAAATCTGATCTGAGATACTGGCGGACACTCCTTTATCTTATAGGCACCCATTTGAAACATCCCAAGTAACCACAAGCATTATATCATAACACTAATTCGACCGACTATCAGCAACAGTAATACCATATCACATTTTTTCAACAACTCCCATGCTATGTAGCATTACCTATACATTAAACATGTTATGATGCATTACTATATTTCTACAAACAGCTTAACGTTAAATACGCATTAAATGATCCATTAATGCATTGTCTCAATAAATGCTTCATTAAGCTAGCTAAAAGTAGCATTGGTGCAATATCATCGATGACAATTTCACTTTGAAATGAGAAACATATGCTCGAGCTGAGCTGCCTGTCAGATTCAGAATCGTCATCTTCATTCTCCTTAACCAGAAAGTTTGATTCTTCAAATTTCATGCAAAAGTATGGATGCATTATCGGGAGCCGCGGGTTTTTCTGGTTGTTTATATTCAGAGGACGTTGTTGATCGTTTTTTCAACGAGGAATCTTTATTCTCATATCATTTTCATTAATGATCCAGTTTTAACCTGCACCGGGGCATCAACATTATGTCGGCTTGTTGTGTGATGAACGGCGGTGGGTATGATTTCATTTGTAGCTCGTATCGGGTTGAGGTTTGCACTGATTAAAGGTTAGGGTATCGCAGTCTCAATGGCGGGTTTAGCAAGAAAAATCTAAAATAGCTGCATGAATGTTTTATAGAACCACAAAGAGGGTATGTCTAGGTGTGCTTCTTTATATTATGCAGTTGTTCTAGATAATTCTATTGCTCTTATGGCTAAGAGTCGTTAACACTAACCGGTATTCATCGATCAGTCGAGAAGCCTCGGTTCGAATCCCGATGTAGGAAACACATTTGAGCTATATCCCATCATTGTTACGCGCAGCTGCCATAAAATAAAAATAAAATAATATCCCCACATAAAAACGTAACAGAAAATGAGTACTCATCTAGGAAGAAAATTAAATGCATTTTTCGATGTTTCTTTTTCCAAAATACCTCAAGTCTCCATATATGCTTTTTAAAATGCAACAAAACATTTGTCAGCAGAAGCAGTAATTCACCCTGCTGAAAAAGTAACTTTGCCCCAAACATACTTATTTTCGGGCCTCACTAAAGCACGTGCGCTAGCTTTAATTTGACAGGTAGTGGGGCCCCTTTCGACTTTAGTTCTACTTTAAAGACGCAATTAAAGATTGGGATTGTTTTATACCAAAAACTTATGCATTGTAACATAACGCATATACTGACGTATCTCATAGCAGAGCTTCATGGTTACTTGGGATGTACCTAGAAAGAGAAAAGCGTCATCGAGCTTAAAGCTTGCTCGAGCTAAAATTCCCACAGATGGCTGTTTGAGAAATGTGGTATAAAAAGCTAAGCAAGATTGAAGCTTTTAATACATGTTGGCGTGTATACTTTCTTCAAACAGTGCCAATTTGCCTTGCATTGAATGCTTATATTATTTGATAAGATAAATTTGCATTGTAGACTAGCTGACCCGACAGACGTTGTCCTGCTTACAATTAAACTACTTATTGGAAAATTGGAGAAGGTATTAGCTCGAATCGCAAGCTTATGGTTGTTAGATGGCATTCGATCTGGAGTAGTCTTGAACATTTTAATCAATCCATCAATCAATACAACAATTGCAAGCGATGCTTGATGAGCCCAAACATCGCTTGCAATTGTTGTACAATGTCCCGCTTCATGGTGGAATAATGTAGTTGAGTGAATCTTGAAATAAATCAATAGAAATTTATGGTCTGCGTCCGTCGGTGGCAACATTTAATTCGCGTTTTGGTAATTTTGACGTGTAAAGTAGACGCTTTCCCAATTTCATAATTTACTAATTTTTAAACTCTTTAAACTTTTAAGGTTCAATGTTCAAGATTTTTTTTAAATATTATTATGTGCGTTGCGCCAAACGAAGTCATTTGAAAACAACCATTATAACTCTGGATGTTCTGCAGAAAATGTTTAGAACCACTTCCTGATCCAGACACCAATGAGCGCAAAGGCTCTGGTGTTTCATTTGGGAACATCAATGCATTACTATGATAACAAACGCGCCTTTCCATTGATTCAATAGCGACTGATATATTCGCAGTGTCATAAATCCAAGGCAGCAAGTTGAAGATTTTATGGAATGGATGCTTGCCTTCGTAATCGACTTATAAGGTTATGTTGGGCACGATTGTTACCAGATCTTTCTGATACTTGCCGATTACGCTTCTTTCTAACTCTATCGCTTGTATTATGAGCTGCACTTTCTTCTTCAATCAACATCATTTGAGCCCGTGAAATCCGTTGTCAATCCAATTCAGTTTGAGTTGCACGCTGATCGTCGCTTTGTCTCATTCGAGAGTTTGCTGAGCTAGTAGCCGACCGATATTATTCTGTTCAGTTGGAGGCATTGTACAACAATACCAATTCTGGCGACGAAATTTTGACGCCGAGAGCCTCGGAAGCGCGCTACTAGCAATGTTCCCTCGCATGCCTGTATTTTTGCTCTGCTTTCTACGATCCATAGTGACATGGTGATTTCAGCCGGGAAGCAGATGGAAAACTTCCAACAGGATGCGGTCCTGACGGTATTCCTTCAATTGTCCTGAAGCGTTGCCTAAACATCGCTTGCTGCGCCCCTGGCTACGGTGTTCAATTTGTCGGTAACGTCCGGCGAGTTTCCTGAATGCCGGAAAAGAGTCATTTGTATTCCCAATACGCTAGTAGGGCCGCAAAGGTCCGTCGCCAACTATCGTGGATTGCTGCACCAAGCTCTCGTATCCAAGCTTGGTTTGAACTAATTGTTCTCCAAAGGCTGGTCAATGGACTCAGTTCACAGACTATTTCTCCAGAACAACACGGTTTTGTACCGGTGACCAGCGCTCGACGGCGACCAATCTAATTCCGTATTTACACTCGTTCATCATGCGCGAAATGGAACGCGGTCACCGAGTAGACGCCATTTACACAGATCTCTGCGGCCTTCGATAAAATGAACCATCAGATTGCCACTTCTGGCCACGGCAACATGGGGTGCACGATCAACTGTTGAACTGGCTCCGTCTCATGCCTGACTGGCAGAACTAAGTGCCCGTGAAGATTGCCGATTACGCCTCATCTAGCTTTCCGGTAACATCCGGCGTTCCCGCAAGGTAGCCACCTTGGCCCATTCCTTTCCCTGCTATATGAACGACGTGAACTTGGTCCTCAAATGCTTGAAATTATCCTACGCGGATGACCTGAAGCTGTACTACGTTATAAAATGTCCGGAAGACGCACACTTTCTTCAGCAGGAACCGCAAGTGTTCGATAACTGGTGCCGAATCAACAGAATGTCCTGAAACGTATCCACAAATGCTCAAACTATCTCCCTTCGGCCGAAAACGTGTGCGATGTGTCTGGCACGACCACATCCTTCGAGTGTACGCGCTTGAAACAGAAACAATTTCGGCCGTTGATCTGGGAGTAATGTCTCGACTCCAAACTATCGTTCAAGGTTCACATTTCAGTACATGCTGTTTCCAAGGCCCTTCTTCGCAGCTAGGGATTTATGTTCCGCTTCTGCAAAAAAATCTCTGTCGCATCGCCGACCGGTCTGAAGGCATTATACTGCTCTTTGGTTCGCCCTTTCTTGGAATACTGCAGCCATCGTTCGGTCCCCTTTCTACCAAAACGCAGTCCAGAGGATCGGAAGCTGTTCAGCGAAGGTTTATACGCTCTGCGGTTTTTGCGACATCTTCGCTGGCAAGACCTCGCAGATTGCCAAGTTATGAAAGTCGGTGCAAGCTCATCAACTCCGATCTGTTGGAAGGTAGGCGTATGGTAGCGCAAAGCGTGTTTCATTGGTGATCTGCTTCAAGGAAATGTCGATTGTCACCGGCTTCTACTGATCTCTTCTTGACCATCAACACTCGACGACGGTGAAATCTCCGTTTGTCAACAGTTCTTCGTGTTCCGGCACTCGCGGACCAACTACGGGCAAACACGAACCTGTGTAAAGTTACGTGCTGCGCGTTTTCAACAGCTGCTAGTAATGTGTTTGATTTTAATGTATCCCGTGTAGGTTAATAAGCGTTGTTTGCGTATGTTTTTTGTTAAGTTTGGTTGATTTTCGCATGCAATTTAATTTTTTTAAAGCGGTCATTGGGACGAACATTTTATCTGCACGACGAAAATAAAATAAATAAATAAATAAATTTAAATTAACTGGAAATCGCAACTTTAGTTAGTGTCTTTTTAATTTTTAGTAATATCGTCGTTTTCACCTTCCTGATGCACTATTAATCCACTCGGCGAACGATACTAATGTAACCAAAAACGAAATTACACATCTGTCAGTTCAACACAGAAGGCATACAATTCCATTTCATTTTACTCAATTTTTTAGTACAATTCTCGAGTAATTCATGTTAAGGGCCTAAAAGCCATTTGTTAACAATGACTTTAAATGTCGATTTCTCTTGAATCTTGAATCACTCTCGTGAAATAAGAGCAGCATCTGGTAGAAGAATGTTAGTTCTACCATATGGAGTAGCTGTATATAGTAGTAATCACGTTGTTCATGAGAGATCAACGTTTAAAGTCACCCGCGGAACTATTCACGATGCTGTGTTAGTATGCATATATGGGTGCATGTATTACGTCTAGTGCATCATTGAAGTTGGATTAAAAACTTCGAAAAGGGCCCCACTAAGATCGAAATAATCAGCTATATTTTTTGTAATGCCATAAGACATTGCTAAAGTAACAACGCCAATACTGCTGCTGCTGCGCTGCCATGCCATGCCAGCCATTGATTGCATTGGTAATGCATCACTACATTCTTAAGCTAATCTAACGTTTCATTACTTGACAACTGTTGAATTGATGCGATTCCGCATTACCGATGTTGATTTTGGGTTGGATAAGTGCAATAATATAATGCTTGTGGTTACTTGGGCATTGTTTACAAATGGCTTTTAGGACCTAATCATGAATTACTCGAGAATTATATGCTATCTTTCTCAACTCAATTTTTGGAGTAGATCCACTTTTTACGAAAATTGAGTAAATATTTCCGTGAGAGAAAACGAGATAGTATACAATTGTACTCAAGAATTGAGTACAATGAAACGAGTGTAAACTTATACTTTCACTTTCCATTGACCTTCATTTCAATTTTTGACCAACAATAGAATAGGTCCTATCAACATTTGTAAACATACACTTCTGAGCCTTTTTTCTCGCAAGCCATAGGCTTCACACGCAAATCTATAGCATCATCGTGTAGAAAAACTTTTTCCTACATGATTATGGTATTGGTATGCGTGGGAGGCCTTTGGCTTAAGAGAAACAGAGCTCAGAAATGTTTATTTACAAATGTTGATAGGCCCTATTCTATTGCTGATCGCTGCGAGGTGACACCAATACAAACGTTCCAGTTAATATTTAAGTGCATCTACACGCTATAAATCGTTTACACTGAAGTTAATTTTTACACAGGAATGAGTGCGATGGAAAAAAAACTACTTAAAAAACCGAATAAATTCCTGAATCCACGTAAAAACCCGTAATTTACAAAAAAATCGTAAAAAAAGAGAGAAACGTTAGGTTTGAAACGCGTTTTTGATCAAATCAAAAGAAACGATATCTACTCGCGTGAATAACGAAAACCGCGTATTTTTTTTCAGCAAACCACGTCAAATTCCGACAACCTCGTAAAAGTCGCTAAATAAGCGACTCTAGTGTATAATCATTTTTTGTAAATCTTTTCAACAGTTTCTAAGTAACAATCAATGAGTCTCCCCTTTCTCGTTTTTTTTCTTTTGTTAATAACGAAGCCATTATAATAGTTTTCAACAGTTCCTCCTTACATATCGAAAGATGGTCTTTCTGTATAGCATATTATGATATTCCCATACAAAATTACAATTTGGTTTTTATGATTTTTTTTTCATTTTCTGGTCAATTTTTCTATTTTTTTTCTTCATATAAACCTGTTGGAAACCAAGACGAATCAAACAAAAAAGAAATCAAGAAAATCCATCGTGTCGTTCGTGAGTTATGCTGTCATGAACGGACAGCATTTCATTTTTATATATATAGAAGAAGATATGTGGTGACGTCGTGCTATTATTTTGTAGGTAAGTATTTTGTAGGTAACATTGTGCACATATTTTGTAGGTGAAGCAAGAGAAGAACGATTGATGTGGAATCGTCGTGGAGTCGGGTGCGTGCGGTCGTTGTGATCGGTTGTGTTTCTAGTGATGTATGGCGCGGTGCAGTCAGTACAAATGGCGACAAGGATTAAAACCGGTTAGTAAAAAAAAAATTGGTTATTTTTGGAAGAAAGTTTCAGGCATCAAAGAGTGATTTCATGTTTACGATGCATCTTCATATTGTTCGACAAAAAAAATAAATACATGTAGAGGATGTTTTCTGGAAAGAATCACTTCTTTTTATTTGGGACAAAGTGCAAGATGGCGATTTTTTTTATGCAATCAGTAATTATTTTATTGCGGTTCACTATGTAAGCTGTAAGAAGAACGGGATCGCAAAAGCACATTGGTATGAGAAGGGTATTCGTGTTAGTCAGTTATGGCTGGGTTGTGGAAGCTGGTAATAAATCATTGGCGAAAAAATACTGTCAGACTGAGATGGAATGTTACGCTATTGTGTGGGCCATGGAAAAATTTTACATGTACCTGTATGGAAAACATTTCACATTGATAAACGATTGTAAACCGTTAGAATGTTTATTCAATCGGGCCCGATCGAAGCCATCAGCAAGGATTGAGCGATGGATTTTAAGGCTTCAAGCGTTTGATTTTGATGTAAAGTATGAGCCAGGAGAAAAAAATCTAGCCGACCCATTTTCTCGACTTTCGATAATAGATTCAGGAACTGTAGGAGAAATTGATGTGGTTAGTTGGTAAGCTAAAGAAATGATGCCAATAGCAATAACCATGGAAGAAGTAGAGCGCGAGAGTTTACACGATGAAGATTTGACCAAAGTGAGAGAAGCACTGTTTTCAGGAGTGTGGGACGATGTTCCGATACAATACAGAGCCAGAACAATTAAAGACGACCTTATTGCTTACGGAGATTTAGTTCTGAGGGGAGATATGATTGTTATTCCCAAAAGTCTTTAGGAAAAAATAGTACAGCTTGCTCACTTAGGCCACCAGGGTAGCACTGGAATTAAAGCACATATCAGAACAAAAGTTTGGTTCCCTGAAATGGACAAAATGGTGTAAAAAATCGTTAGCAACTGCAAACCATGTAAGATGACTTCCTTACCTGATAAGCCAAATCCTATCATTCGCCGAATTCCAACAAAACCATGGCAAGATTTGGCTATGGATTTCAAAGAAGGATTACCTTCTGGGAAATCATTATTTGTTGTAGTTTGCTATACTAGTCGATTCATTCAGATTGAATCGATGAAATCAGCAACATCACAGAGAGTAATAAGCGCGTTATTGAGAATGTTTGCTAGTTTCGGTATACCTCGTTCGATAACCGCCGATAATGGTCCACAGTTCAGATCATCAGAGATGCTGCAATTCTGTAAGGGTTATGGCATTCATTTGAATCTCTCCACTCCATACTGGCCTGAACAGAATGGGGCTGTGGAGCGACAGATGAGGAATCTTGGGAAACGTGTAAAAATCAGCGTAATCCAGGACACGGACTGGGAAGCCGACTTATTGGATTATTTGCTGATGTATCATTCCACACCACAGGAAACAACAGGGGTTTCACCGGGCCAGATGATGTTTGGTCGCGAGCTAAGAAATGCTGTTCCTTCAGTGGAGAAAAACGATGCTCTAGTTTGGGAAGAAGCGAAGGATCACCATATGATTTTGAAGGAGAAATGCAAAAACCGTTGTGACAAGAGACGAGCTGCCAAAAACCATTCACTCAAACAGGGGGATTTAGTCATTATGAAGAATTTGAAACCAGGGGCACTAGAGTCTCGATTTAGAGCTGAAGAATACGAAGTGGTCGAAATTAATGGAGGGGAGGTGAAGATCAGATCTAAGGATAATGGAAATATCTATGTCAGGAACAGTAGTCATTTAAAGAAGTTAGAGAGCCAGGTAACGCAGTTCGACGATCAGGATGTCAAGGAGAGTGAGGTTTATGTAGAAGATGGAAATTCGGAGAAACAGCAGGTTAAAAAAATAGGCGCCGAATCCAACTCCCAAAGAGATTCGATAATTTGGTTTGTAAAGTCTAAATAATATGGGATGGAAATAGTTAGAGATAAATACTAATCAAAACAAATAATTTAATAAAAAGTAAAAAAAAACAAAAAGCAAGGAGAGATGTACTGGTGTATAACACAGATATGGTATATATATAGTGCTGACGTCGTGCTAGCACATATTTTGTAGGTAAGTAAGAGAAGAACGATTGATGTGGAATCGTCGTGATGTCGGGTGCGTGCGGTCGTTGTGATCGGTTGTGTTTCTAGTGATGTATAGCGCGGTGCAGCCAGCACAGAAAGGATAAGCTACCTCTGCCGAATAAGAGTATTCAGTTTTGTAACATCGAATAAACCCTCCCAGAACAACTATTGTGCCATTTACACGAAGGATAAAATACTCAATCGAAAATATAACATTAAAAGGTACCCTTTTGGAACTTTCAGATACTGTCAAATATCTTGGAGTAATCCTTGACAGCAAACTTTACTGGAATACACATCTAAAGCAGATGATAACCAAAACTCCAATGCTCTATGGATGAGCAAAAGAACATTTGAGAAGCCATGGGGACTGAAGCCGAAGATGATTCATTGGATTTACTCGGCAATTCTGTATCCCGGGTTGCCTACACAGCAAATAAAGTTGATGAATAATACACAGAATCAGATGCACATAGGTCATTCCATCGGTTGTGTAATATTAGGTTGTCTCGATGTACACAATAAAATGATGCACTGCTTATCGATGTAATTTGGTCGATGTAAACGACGCAACGTAGCTCATCGAGACAACGTGAATCATTGCGACGTACAACAAGGTCGCGACGTAAAGGGAGCAATGTAAAACTTATAGTTTAATTGTAATTTTCGGATATTATTGAATGAAAAAAAGGTTTACAGCGGAAATTAAAACACAATAATGGTTTTATTATTGCAAATTAGATGGGAAATAAAACAAAAACTTACAACAAAACATTCCATTGCGAAAGGAAGCAGACATGAATACATTTGAAAAATGGGAAATTTGATATCAACGGAAATGATGAATAAAACGTATCAGCCCTATCGTCTTGCCTCAATTAAATCACTAAACTCGTACTCACTAGTACAATGCAACGGTAGAACATTTTTCCGCCACGATTTTTGCATTGATTTCCATTCATCGTCTCCGAAACACTTCAGATGATCTCAGCCATAATCAAAATTGGACGCCACAACTCCGCCATTGCCGTAACCGCTTACGAAAGATCAGGAAACGGTTCTTCCGCTACAGGAATTCTACGAATACGAGAGAGTTGAAGCTTGCTGAAGAGGAGTACACTCATTTGCAACAGATTCGTTTCCGTGACTATGTCGACAGTATCCAAGCAAATTTCAGATAAAAATTCCTCTTCCTTCTGGACTCTTAACAATCGTAAGAGTTCTGCCAGAGTTCCCGTTGATGTTTCCTACAAGTCTCATAGCTCTTGCTCGTCGGTTACAGCTGCGAATCTATTCGCCGAGTTCTTTCGTTCCGTACACGACGACAACCCACCTCTAATGTCGCAGCAATACTTGGAAAGTCTTTCATCGTATAAAGGGTGTATTCGATAAAAATGGCACACACATATATACTCATCAAAATTAAACTGATTATCGGATTTCCTTGAAATTTTCAGGGAATGAAGAACTACTAATGAGTTTTGATTTACAACATTTGTTTTATTCAATTTCGTCTCCCATCCCGAATGCCCGCACCTTCCTTTTCACTCCACCCATCAAATTTTGTACAACCGATTTTCCCAGTGTTTTTGTTGTTTTTACCCAAATTTTCTTCAATTCTAGCTCTGTTTTTATAGTTTTGGGATGTTTGCGAAGTTCCGTTTTCATGATTGCTCAGAATTTTTCAATTGGACGAAGTTCCGGTGAGTTTGGTGGGTTCATATCCTTTGGCACAAAATTGACTCCGTTGGCTCGGTACCACTCCAATACGTTTCGAGCGTAGTAGCAGGATGCTAGATCAGGCCAAAACAGAGTTGATCCTCTGTGCTTCTTAATGAATGGCAAGAGACGCTTCTTAAGGCACTCTTCCGTGTAAATCGCACCGTTTATTGTTCCGGAAGTGATGAAGGGAGCATTTATTTCACCACATCCGCAAATCGCCTGCCAGATTAGAAACTTCTTTGCAAATTTCGATAGTTTCTTCTTTCGAACATCCTCCGGAACATCGAACTTCGAGGAAGTTGATGGAAGTCGGCCTTGACGTATGTTTCGTCATCCATCACGATGCAACCGGATTTGGTGAGCAGCTTCGTGTAAAGTTTCCGGGCGCGGGTTTTCGCAGTGATGTTTTATTTTTCATTCCGGTTTGGGGCTTTTTGCACTTTGAAAACTGTACCCAGCACGCTTCATGGTTTCTGCACAAAACCGACTGACACTGGCCATTTTACTGTCCATTGGACCACTTTTACGACCACTCCCTTCCTTCCTTTGGACACTCAGACGCTCCTTGAAGGTTCTTATTACACGAGACACAGTTGTATTTGCAATTCCAAGCCTTTTAGCAATCCACCGGTGGGACGCCCCTGGATTTTGATTGTGAGTGCACAAAATTTTCTCATGGACAATTTGTTGTTTCGACGACATGACTGGAACTGCTGAATGTATAACTATGAAACTTGGCAGATGTAAATAATACACTATGGATAAGATCTACTCAAATTTCTAGGTTTTTTACTCATACGATTCAAAAGTTACAGAAGATTTTCTGTGTGCCATTTTTATCGAATACACCCTTTAACCTTCGACTTCCTCGACGAATAATTTTCAGTAATGACGATATTCAGAAAGCTCTCAGCGCTGTCGATTCATCTAAAGGTCCTGGTCCCGATCTCATTCCGCCCGTCTTTGTCAAAGAATGTGCTCATTCTGTTGCTGTCTGTTCCCGTTGCAGCGATTTTCAACCGATCCTTGATCGAAGGAGTATTTGAGGATGCTTGGAAACTGGCATCAATAATTCCAATCCACAAAGCTGGAAACACACATTGCGTGGAGAATTATCGACCGATATCTATTTTGAACTGCCTTGCGAAAGTTTTTGAGAGTCTATTGCACGACGTGCTGTATCCTACCTTGCAACCTGTGATATCCGAGCATCAACATGGATTCGTAAAAAAGCGGTCGTCGAACCTCATGACATACACCCACAGTGTGATCAATGAACTGGAAAAGCGGTGTCAGGTTAACGCAATCTACGTTGACTTCTCAAAAGCGTTTGACAAGGTACCTCACGTATTGGCAATTGAAAAATTGAACCGTCTGGGACTACCTTCTTGGATCATTCAATGGCTGAAATCATCTGTCTGCGCGCAAAGCTTTTGTCAAAGTGCACGATGCTAGGTCGAATGTATTTGATATTCCTTGCGGCGTCCCACAGGGCAGTCATCCTGGTCCTCTGATATTCGTCCTCTTTATAAATGATATGTGCTATAGCCTCAAACCTGGGAAACTGCTCTGTGTAGATGACTTAAAGCTGTTTCGCGTGATTAAGTTGCTTGTGGATTGTGGTGCACTGCAAGCTGATATTAAACGTGTTTCATCTTGGTGCGAAATGAACGGAATGCAAATGAACGTGGCAATATGTAAAGTAATGACATTCACTCGATGTTGGACTACTGTATCTTTTGAGTACCGGTTGAACAACTTGCCATTAGAAGGAGTCACGTCGATCAAGTATCTTGGCGTCATACTTGATAGTAAACTTCGCTTTAACGAACACATCTCAGTGACAACTGCGAAAGCCAATGCGATGCTAGGTTTCCTACGGCGGAACACAGCCCATTTCAATGGCGTGCATGCGCTGAAGGCCCTGTTCTGTGCTTCAGTTCCCAGTGTACTTGAATATGGAGTGTAGGTTTGGGCTCCGTATCATGCCGTCTATATAGCTCGCATTGAGAGAGTCCAGAAGCGCTTCATAAAGGGTGATACGGTCAAAATTTGGTCAAGGGAAAACGCGTGTAAATCGGTGAAATCGTTTATGTAAAAAATCAAATTAAATTTCTTTTTCAAGTTCAATTAGTATAAAATTCAGGAAAAATATTCAGTTAGGCTTCCGCTTTTCCAAATCCGAATTGCCGGGCCTTACGCTTGACCCCTGCCATCAGATTTTGTACAGCCACCTTGTCCACCTTCTTCGCCGCAGAAAGCCAGTTTGCCTTGAACTGCTGCTCGTCCTTAGCAGTTTTTTTGGTCTTCTTTAGGTTCCGATTGACAAT
This sequence comes from Aedes japonicus, assembly GCA_034211315.2. Classification (NCBI taxonomy): domain Eukaryota; kingdom Metazoa; phylum Arthropoda; class Insecta; order Diptera; family Culicidae; genus Aedes; species Aedes japonicus. The sequence continues at coordinate 23,937 of JASCZW010010312.1, forward strand.
AGCCCAGTATTTCTCAATTGGACGCAGCTCTGGCGTGTTGGGAGGGTTCTTGTCCCTGGGAACCACCTGCACGTTGTTGGTGGCGTACCACTCCATGGCCTTTTACCGTAATGGCAAGATGCCAAATCCGGCCAAAACAGTACGGAACAACCGTGTTTCTTCAGGAAAGGCAGCAGACGTTTATTCAAACACTCTTTCACGTAAATTTCTTGGTTGACAGTCCCGGAAGCTATGAAAATGCTGCTTTTCAAGCCACAGGTACAGATGGCTTGCCAAACCAGATATTTCTTTGCGAACTTTGACAGTTTCGTGTGCTTGAAAATATCTGCTACCTTTCCCTTCCTTTTGCCGTATAAAACTCCTGTCCCGGAAGCTGCTTGTAGTCGGCTTTGACGTAGGTTTCGTCGTCCATTACCACGCAGTCAAACTTCGTCAGCATCGTCGTGTACAGCCTCCGGGATCGCGCTTTGGCCGTCGTATTTTGTTTATCATCGCGATTTGGCGTCACTACCTTCTTGTAAGTCGATAGTCCGGCTCGTTTTTGGCTCGATGCACGGTTGTAGACGATACACCCAGCTTATTTGCGGCATCTCGGAGAGATAGGTTAGGGTTTCGCTTGAAACTACCGGCAACTCTCTTTGTCGTCTCAGCGGCTTCCGGTTTTCGATTTCCCCCCGATCCAGACTTCCTGGCTGTCGACGAACGTTCCCCAAACACTTTAATTACATTTGTAACGGTTGATTTGGCAACTTTTAGCGATTTTGCCAACTTTGCGTGCGAGTAGCTCGGATTTTCGCGATGCGCGAGCAAAATTTTGATACGCTGCTCTTCTTGCTTGGACGGCATTTTGACAACTGAAGAGTGAATTCCAAAATCAAAATAGGAGCAACATTCTACACACACACACACCTTCAAAATGAGGGGTGTTCAGGTTTTTTAAATGCAAAATTGAAAGAAATACGTCAAGTTGATATTGACCAAATTTTGACCGTATCGCCCTTTAAGGTATGCTCTACGTGGCCTGCCATGGAACGACCCTACCGCCATACGAACCTCGATGCGCACTCCTCGATTTACAATCGCTGGTGAGTCGTCGAACAATGCTGCAAAGGTTGTTCATTTTCGACGTGCTTAAGTGCAACATCGACTATAGCAGCCTTCTCGAAAATATGAGGTTTTATGTACCTACTCGTCAGCTCCGAAGTCGGCAACTTCTGTGGATCCCCATCGAACAAATTACGGCCTTAACAACCCACTAAATTTATGTTGTACACGTTTACACTGCAACCCTGAGGTGGGGTTCTCGGCGTTTTTGTGCGCCAGAAGCACATCGTGATTTGCCGCTATGTAACCGCATTCGAGCATTCAAGATATCGAACTCTTCTATCTAGCGGTCGTCACCAACTTCAACCCCGCCAGAACCAGCCGCTCCATTATCTCCACTAGCAGGTGAAAACCATCCGTCTTTCACTTTGTTTACTTCAACCATCATTTAGATACTTCCTCCATTGCACGAACTATTGTCATTTTTCCATCTGGTTCATAATCCGCAGTGTCGGACATGTTGAAGTCCTCTGTCTTGTCACACGCATCCGAATCATACTCAGCAGGAGCTTTTTTATTCACGTTTTATCAGCACCTAGTTCAAACCAAAAGCGCCTTGTATCGATTGAATCTGATGTGTCGGTATGACTACATCCGCTTCCGAGCATAACATCGGTTCATGGGTAGAGGGCATCGGTTGAGGTATAGGCGATTCACCACTCGACGAAACCACACCTTGGAAGCAGTTACCTACGAATGAAAATAGCTGATGAATAAAATCGCCAGATGCGGATCCTATCCCAAGAAACATTGCCAAAACCTTCCAGCTTTATTTAGTTTTACTAAAGTTCTATAAAAGCCACTAGAAATCAATTCGGTTTTATTATGGCAGCAAGAGATGCCATTAGGTTTCAAATTTCAGTCAGGTTTATAAGAAACTACACAGCTTCTTTACAACGATCTTAAAATCTTGACTTCTAAAATTCCTTTTACTCCTATCAAAGGTTTTATTTTGACTTTGTAAACTCATAAAATGCTGTTTTGAAATGCCGTTTTTTTTATATCTTGATTATCGAGATTTTCAGCCTATGCCGTTTTAGGACTCATTCATATTATCTTATTATGGTCAGTTGAAAAAGCATTTTAAAACCATTTTGCCTCCAGTAAATGCATTAAACGGCTAATTGGCATTGAGGAAAGCTACCAACGAACCAGATAGTTTTATAGTAGCCATTGCGGAGATAAATTGGCTTGTTGACAAAACTGCGATTTCTTGTAAACGCCATATTGAAATATATGAAATAATTGAAATGTGGAAAAATAATACACCAAATTTTATATGTAATACAATTGAACTGTAGATCTGAGACAAATTTTGGTATTCGTTCAGATAACTTTATTGAATTCCGTCAATTTTCAGAAGTTTCTTGATTAATTTATCGAATATACTTCTTTCAATTTTGTGTTTGTTGTTGTAAACTCGTATAATTTCCGAGGCGCCTTAATTTTTAGCTCTTATCGTGCCAATATTCACCATAAAATTAAATGCGCATACGATTTGGAGCATGATACGCTGTAAAAAAAACTCAATTTGTTTCATATATCTTGCTATCAAACATAATTTCCCGCAACACTTGAGCTTTTTTCTTAGCCATTATTTACTGTTGAATGAATCAGAAGAGCAGAGAATCGAACAAAGCAGAAAAAAAAACAACCACAATATCGCCGTGAAGTTTGACAGCTGTGGCCATTCGGCCCTATACTGGTTTTGATGGCGGCCAATAGGTTTTATGGTGGTTCTTAAGTGGTCATAACATCTTTCACTAGAACATTTTCAAAATCTGTATGGTCTTAGAAAGGTTTTATTAATTTGTTTTCACAACCGTCTATAGAGTGGGCCACTTTGTACACATTTCGGCTTTAAAGATGCATAGAGGAGTTGTTGGTGGACAAAACAGTTTTGTATGTAAATTCATCAACAAAGCTGGGAGGAGTGCTATACGGCTGGAATAGAACTGAATTTGTTACTTGGGATACGTACCCATTGCAGACGAATATCTGTTCGTATCGGAAGGGTGTATGGCAAAGCCGTTCCAGCCACAAGAACAAGTTTGGCAATGTTGCGATATTTAATCTTACATAAAAACGAAATGCGATAAAGCATCAAAATCGTGTAATATTTAACATTTTTTGCGGAGTTCTTTATGTGCATTAGTTTTCGTGAAATATTTATGTTTTTAATATGTGATTATTACACTCATGCAACTAATATTTTTTTTCTTATGTAATTTGAAGACCGATGTAATATTCCACTAAGTGGATGTTATTGTGCACCGTTTTTCCTTGATCACATCAGTTTTTAATACGTTAGAATCAAATACGTTGATGTATATTACATTTTTTTGCTGTGTACGCTTCATTGATCTGGTGACCAAAAACGAAAGAGAGAGTTGCTCAGAGAAAGTTAGAAAGACTTCAAAAACTAGCAACTTTTTCAATCACTGGTGCAATGAGAAGCACACCATCGAGAGCACTGGATGCTTTACTATACATACTACCATTGCATCAAGTCGTACAACTAGAAGCTGAAAAGAGCGCTCTGAGGATTAAAAGATCTGTGAACCTCTTTGATGGTGATCTTAAAGGACATCTAAGCATTCTAAAAATTATTAAACTTAATTCTTTAGTTATGAACGAAGATTGGATGAAAAAAAATATAATTTCGACCATGCATATCAAGTATTTGATCCTTGGCGTGATTCGTGGGAATACGGTGTCCGAATCTTCATCTAGGATCGATGGTTTTCTCAACAGATGGTTCAAGAACGAATAATCAAGTTGAAGCAGGAGTAACTGGTCCGGGGGCAGGTGGCCAACTGTATTCCAAGCTGAAAATCAAGCAATTCTGGAATGTTCTGTTTTATGCTTGCGGAGAAACTATAGACATTCAAATATATGTATTATGTCAGACATTCAAGCAGCTCTAAGGGCATCTTCTTCAGGCGGTCTATTTTTAGATCAACTTTAAACCTGATTTGCATCAGCGAAACTTGAATAGAACTGCAGAATAGACGAACTTTGCGTTCTCCGCACCGGTGTTGTATTTCTTGTTGTTAAACCCACCAACACCTATGACAGGTCGTTCATTCAACATCAGAGATCAGAAGTTTATTTTTTTCAGAGATCGCAGAATTTTCACAAACACTTTGCGATTGATTGATTTGACCAAATAATCCAGTAGTGCTTCGTTAGCTGACGACAAAGAATACTTGTTCTTTCGTTTGGCTGAGGGTGAGTGTGTGAATGCATGCATTTCACAAAAACGATATTAGATAATGCTGATTTGTAGTTTGGCAGCGGATAAACACGAGTCGAAATGGAGAGGGTCACATCCTGGATGACGCCTCAACGTCGACCGTGATTTCTGTTCCGGTCATCAGAAGCTGTTCCAGGACTACTTTAGCGACACGCAAATCTGCAACGAGAAGCACTTTCTGTGTTTCCGCATGCCAAGGGAGGTGTTCCTGGACGTTGTGCGACAACTAGAGTCAACTAGAGGGTTCTCCAAAATTTACCTGTATGAGCTATTTGCAAGTGCTTATCATGACCAATCTATCAATAAACAGATTGTTTACTTTGAAGACCTCATTAATTTTCGTTTCCGAATACTATCCGGAATCGAGCCTCCCGAAAATGCAAGGGAAATGAAACGAAAAGGCAATTCATTAGCATCGGCAGCAACTAGAAGTAATTATCAGCATTCGAGGCGAGCAACAGAACTTTTTGTCCACCGCCAGGATCACACGCAGCAAACACGGTTACTTTTCGGCTCATAAATATACCTCAAAACATACTCAATAAAATTGTTGTTATAGTTATTGTTTAGTAAAAGCTGAAATTTTACTCAATAATTGGTATTATCAATTAGCGTGCAGTGTTTTGGGACAGTATTTTTCTTTTTCCAAATAGCTGCAAGAATAGATCAAAACATATACCTGTTTTAAAATGATGGAAAATAGATCAACAAAATTTACAACACCTGTGCAGCGATGTTTTTGAGTTTGGTCTAAAAAAATAAATCCTATCCACGATTTGCATCGCCGTTGAAGATGCCCTAAATACTTTAAAGTCAGCAACATGCACATCTAAGCATGTTTGGGAATCTGTTCAATCACTTCAAAAATTGTGGAATACCTTCCGAAGATAAAGTGGAAATGAACGAGCCGATACACTAGCAAGACTCGGATCGACTCATCGGTTCGTAGAACCCTTTTGTAGTTTATCTGCTTCTTCTCTTAGAATGGAGTTCAAAGCCTGAGCATCTTCGAAAGTGAATGAAAACTGGAACAACAGTTTCACAGCTAGGCAATCAAAGCGGTTCATTACTCCAAATATTTCTATGACTCGCAAAATACTTGAACTTTCTAAAAGAGATCTAAGCATATGTACTGGTCTTTTAACAGGCCATTGTCCGAGCTGTTATCGCTTAAAGGTGATTGAAAAACTTCAAGATGATTCATGTTGGCATTACATTTGTTATGCCACTGTCCGACAATTTTCATCAAAAGAAGTCAGTTCTTCGACAAAGGGCTAATAGAACCCTTTGATATTTGGAGAACAAATCCCAGTACGGTAGTGCAATTCATTCGAATTGTAATACCGTGCTGGGATAATTCTCTAAGTCAAGCGTTGACGACCACTCGTAACAATAGTGGTACGTCACCTGAACAGAGCTAAAAACCATCGAATGAATGAAGGTTTTCCCAACAAAACCAATAACTTAAATGATCACACACACTCACACTCAGAATTTTTTTTACAGAACTCGGTAAAACTTTTACTGATAACTGTAAAATTTCACCGAAATCCGTTAAATTGGATTACCAAACGTTCAGCTGCTGAGAATTCGGTAAAACTTTACAGATTTCTGTAAAAAAAATCTAAGAATGAATGGAAGTATCCAACCGATTTGGAATAAAGGGTGTCCACAGCTAAATTGCATCACTTTCAATAAGCTGTAACATTTCGCCCTTTGGCTTAATTTCAACGAAATTTTTGGTAAAATCAGCGTGTATTGTTTAACTTCGCGAGTTTGATTGTGAAATGTGTCGTAGGTTCGAAAATTGAGTCGAAGGAACAGCAAGTGCACGAAAACATTTTGCACACGCACCTCGACAACCCACATCTTTTGCACCGAGCCATCGGAAAGATGTAGAAAATTCACCAGTCTACAGTGTCTCGTGTCATAAAACGTTTCTAGATAGGATAGACAAGCTATCGCCCATCAGCCTTTTGTCCTCCATCTCAAAGCAGTTTGAAAAGCTGATCCTCAGCCGTTTACTGGATTTTGCATACCAGAATAACATCTTCCTCTAGGAACAATTTGGGCTCAGGAAAGGGGGCACTACTATCCACCAACTGACGCGAGTTACCAACATCCTCAAACGGAACAGGTCCGTTGGAAAGACATCTGCCATGGCATTGTTGGACATCGGAAAGGCGTTCGATAATGTCTGGTGTTTAAGCTGCATCGATACAACTTTCCGATTTATCTTGTTAAGATCATCAAGAACTATCTGTTGGACAGATCATTTAGGGTCTTTCTGAACAATTCCCATTCTGAAACGTTTAACGTTGATGCTGGTGTTCCCCAGGGTAGCCTCTTAGGACCTATCCTATTCAACACTTCACGTCGGATGTTCCTCCCCTTCCGGGTGGTGGTATTTTGTCGATGTTTGCGCCCGACTCTTCCATCATCTTCAAGGGTCGAGTGATACGTGCTCTGACAAGAAAACTTCAGGAGGGCCTCAATGTTCTGTCCGATTACTTCAACAGTTGGAAGATTTATGTCAATGCAGCTAAAACCCAGACGATTCTGTTTCCGCATTCGAAGTCACCTCGACTTATTCTGCCACGAGATGTCAAAGTCCACCTCTGTAACACTTCGATCGATTGGTCCGGGGAAGTAACATATGTAACATAAATCCTGTGAAAAATTCAAATGCATGGTACTTGAAATCAAACAATCGGATTTTAAAATGCTCTTCAGGGTATTTTATTCTATTAATAAATTGTTGAAAAATATATTAACAGTACGCTCAATGGACCATTATCTTCGATTTTACGCAGTGTACGGCGAACATGTTGAATCAGGTTCTGGACGGTGTCTATGTCTATTTCTTTCATCTTCCGCTTGATTCGATTAACCAATTGTTGCTCATTGTTAGCTTCCCAGCCATTTTTTTTTAATTAATCATTTATTTGTACAGGCTCAATCGAATTAACTTTACAGAGCCAAGTTTTCATATTTGTATACATCAGGTATCTTAGAACTAAAGTTAGGGGGAAGGAGCCGATTACTCGCGGCCGTCTCGAGGTTAATAGGAATTACAATATAACGGATAGGAAGAGGGGCGGAAATTTAAGGTATGGTTTACATAACACATTTATTTTATATTCTAAGTTGTCAAAAAACTTAAACTATACAACTTTTGGTTTTTTTCTACTTGAACATTTTGAAAGAGAAAAAAAAACACACGAACACAGGAAAAAGACTAATACTAAACATACATGTTAAACTAACTACAATCTAAGGCTAATGTTAGTCAAAAACACATAAATGAGTTTCATTAACTCCAGATCACGTACAGCCAAAATATCTCGAACTGGTACATTGGGTTGTTTACCTCGAGCCCGAAGGGTATCATAAAGCTCAGATCTAACTCCACGATGCTCAGCACAAGACCAAATAATGTGATCCACGTCCTGGTAACCTTGTCCACATTCACAGAGATTGCTGTCGCTCAGCCCAACTCGGAATAAATGAGCGTTCAAAGAATAATGATTGGACATGAGGCGAGACATCACGCGGATGAAGTCTCGACCCACATCCATCCCCCTAAACCAAGATTTCTTCGACACCTTTGGGATGATAGAATATTGCCACCGCCCCAAATCTCCTTTACTCCATTTATACTGCCAGCTGACGAGAGACTGTTGACGAAAAATAGGAAAAATTCATTAAAGGCGATTTGTCGATCATAAATATCGCCTTCCATAGCGCCCACCTTTTGCAAGCGAGTCCGCTTTCTCATTGCCCGGAATTGAACAATGAGATGGGACCCATACAAAGGTGATGATAAAATAACGCGAAGATAAAGCACTTAGAAGCTCCTGTATTTTCATGAGAAAATACGAGGAGTGCTTTACCGGCTCAAGGAGCGAATAGCCTCTATAGAACTGAGACTATCCGTGAAAATGAAGTATTGATCCGGTGTTAATGAGGCAACAATTTCTAGCGTGAAATGTATTGCCGCTAATTCAGCGACATATACGGAACAAGGAGCTTGAAGTTTACGATTGGCGCTATAAATTTCATTAAATATTCCAAAGCCTGCTGACTCTCTATCAAAGATCCGTCAGTGAAGAACGATTTAGTGGAATCAACTTGGGCAAACTTTGCAGCAATATCACCGGAGCAATCATAGGACGATGATGCTTTGGGATTCCAAGAAGCTCCTGCTTCATGGATAAAATCAAAATGAACCGAATTGTCGAAATCGGAGAAGCAAACACGATTGGAAATGTTCGGCGAAGGGCTGACATCCTGTGTCATGTACAAATGGTACAAGGTCATGAAGCGGGTTTGAGGATTCAACTCAAGGAGCTTTCAAAATTTTCGATCACCTGGGGATTCATAACTTCACACCTGGTGAGGAGCCGGAGAGATAATTCTGTAAACCGATCCGAGAGTGGCAACATGCCAGCCAGCACTTCAAGACTCATGGTGTGAGTCGAGTGCATGCAACCTAACGCGATACGAAGACACCGATACTGAATACGTTCCAGTTTAATGAAGTGCGACCGAGCCGCTGACTGAAAACAAAAACTACCGTATTCCATAACCGACAAAATCGTTGTCCGGTACAACGTTAGAAGATCTTGTGGATGAGCTCCCGACCAGGTTCCGGTAATTGTGCAGAGAAAATTGATCCTTGGCTGGCACTTTCGCTTCACATACTCAATATGGGATCTCCAGGTGCACTTTGAATCGAACCAGACCCCAAGATATTTAAAGGACATAGAATGAGTTATCGGCTTACCCCAAATTTGAAGCTTCGGTTGTGCTGGGTTATGCTTCCTAGAAAAACTACCAACTCAGTTTTCTCCGTAGAGAATTCGATACCTAGCTCTAGAGCCCAAGTAGACAAATTGTCCAAGGTATCCTGTAAGGGTCCTTGCAGATCGACCCCATTGGGTCCCGTGACAGACACTACGCCATCATCTGCAAGTTGTCTCAACGTACAGTTGTCACCTAGACAACCGTCAATGTCTTTGACATAAAAATTATACAACAGGGGGCTTAAACAGGATCCCTGGGGAGACCCATGTAGCTAAATCGTGAAGCTGTAGAGGTTCCATGAGAAAAGCTCATATGTTTCTCTGACAGCAAATTGTACAAAAAATTATTCATTAATGAAGAAAAGCCACAGGCGTGGAGTTTATCTGAAAGAACTTCAACAGATACTGAATCAAAAGCCCCTTTATGTCCAAGAATACAGAAGCCATTTGCTCTTTTTTAGCAAAAGCTAACTGAATATCCGTGGAAAGCAACGCGAGACAGTCGTTCGTTCCCTTACCCCTACGGAAACCATATTGAGTATCTGAAAGCAGGTTGTTCGTCTCAACCCATTTGTCCAGACGGAAGAGGATCATTTTCTCCAACAACTTTCGAATACAGGATAACATCGCGATGGGTCGATAGGAGTTGTGGTCGGACGCGGGCTTACCAGGTTTTTGAATGGCAATAACTCTCACCCGTCTCCAATCATCCGGTACAATGTTGAGTTCCAGAAACTGATTAAACAAGTTCAACATGCGCCTCTTTGCGACGTCTGGGAGGTTCTTAAGCAAGTTGAACTTGATCCTATCAGCTCCTGGAGCCGTATTGCCACACGAAAGGAGTGCGAGAGAGAACTCTACCATTGAAAAGGGTTGGCCAATCTCATCTATCGAATTCGTCTTTTCGCGAGGAATAATCCGTGCCGGCACAGAATCTGGACAAACTTTTCGCGCGAACTTGAGGATCCATTGGTCCGAGTACTCCTCGCTCTCGTTGTTCGTAGTTCGGTTACGCAACCTTCGCGCCGTGTTCCAAAGAGTACTCATCGACGTTTCGCGCGATAGCCCGTTCACGAATGTTCGCCAGTAACCGCGTTTCTTGGCCTTGATGAGGCTCTTAAGTTCACGCTCGAGAGCCGTGTATACTTCGAAGTGCTCAGGTGTTCCACGTCTACGGAAAACTTTAAACGCGTCGGACTTTTTTCGGTAAACCTCGGTGCATTGCTGATCCCACCATGGAGAAGGAGGTTTCCTGCAAAATGACGTCCCTGGAACTGGTCGAGTTTGAGCTTGAAGCGCGCTGTCTAAGATCAGGTTGGAGAGGAAGTTATATTCTTCCAGCGGTGAAAGCCTTTCTACCGTCGTTACGGCTTCATCTACTGCTGTCCTAAACTTTGTCCAATCGATGTGACGGGTAAGATCATACGTGACGTTGACAGACTTCGACGGATTGAACCCGGTGGCAACCGAAATTTGTATGGGTAAGTGATCACTACCGTGGGGATCTTGAATCACATTCCATGTGCAATCCAACGATAATGAATTCGAACAAAGTGTGAGGTCTAATCTACTGCCAATTGAGGATGTACCAGCCAAACGTGTTACTTCTCCATTGTTAAGAACTGTCATATTGAAGTTATCACAGAGGTCATATATCAAAGAAGAACGGTTGTCATCGTACAGTTCTCCCCAGCCTGTACCGTGAGAGTTAAAATCTCCCATGACCAACCGCGGAGCAGGAAGAACCGAACAAATATCTGAGAGTTGTTTTCGGTTAATGGAGGCTCTTGGAGGAATATAAACGGAAGCAATGCAAAGGCTTTTATTTTTAATAACAGCCTGACATGCGACAACTTCAATACCTGGAATAGGAGGAAAATTCACTCTATAGAAGGAGTAGCACTTTTGATCCCCAAAAGTACTCCCCTCCACGCGAATCCTCACGATCAAGACGAATAATATTGAAATCGTGAATCGGAAGATTGATTTCGGAAGAGAGCCATGTTTCACAAAGAGCGAATGCATCACAACCGGTAGTGTGAGCTAAAATTTAAAAGATTCCAATTTAGGAATCAAACTTCGACAATTCCACTGTAGAACAGTGATCAAATCCCCTGACCTCATTTGGAAAATTATCCATCGAAGGAAATGATAGCTGCAATGAGGGGCCACTTAATTGTCAATTGCTTCAAAAAAGTCTTCACTGTTGGAAGCATTGCCAAAACAATGCTTTTGAGAGGGTCAGAAATTTCGAGGTACTTGAAGATACCTTCAACAATGTCATCAAATGAGAACAGCCCACTAGAGGAGGGGCCTTCTGTTCTTAAAATTGGGGTTTCAGGGGTTTTGGATGTCCCCGGGAGAGATGGAAAGTCCTGGCTGTAGTTAGTACTACGAAAACCAGGTGGATTAGGATTTTCCTTTTTTCCACCTTTCCTTGAATTGGGCAAGCTGGTTTTGGGCTCCGGCTCAGCAACTTTCCGTGGGCGAACGCGTCTTCGCTTTCGTGAAGCACCTCCCGGAAAACTGGCTGATGTTCCCTCTTCAACCAAATCAAAGTCAGACTCGTCATCTGACAGAGGAGCAAAGGGATTTGTATTGGCATCGGGTGATGGTGAGGCTTTTTTCACCATTTCGGCGAAAGATTGCCTTGAACGCTGTTTTAGTGAGCGTTCTAATTGTTCCCCGCGTTGCTTGTACGCCGGGCATGACGAGAGAGCATGAGGAGGAGTACCCTTACAGAAAGCGCATTTTGGTGTGCTGTCTGCGCAGGCGCCGTCCTCATGTTTCTCCCCGCAGTTGGAGCAGCGTGCCTTATTGCCGCAGTGGGAGGTCGTATGTCCCATCTGCTGGCATTTTTGGCAGATCATTACCCGTGGTACAAACAAGCGCACAGGTAGTCGAAGTTTTCCCAACTCGACGTATTGAGGGAGGGCTGAGCCAGAGAAGGTCACACGAAACGAGTCTGACGGTGTGAACTTTTTTTCGCCCTTATTGGTCGATACTGTGCCCAGTTGGCGCACATCCAGTATCTTGACTGGAGACAGCAGAGGGTTCTTAAACCGACCAACCCCCTGCTTCATCAGTATCTCATGGGTCAGACTTGAATCGGTGACCACACCTTCAATTTCAATACCCCGAGCTGGGATATACACCCGATACTCAAGGTTAAAAAGCTGAGAGACAGCAATCTCATTAGCCTGCTTAAGGTTGGAAACGACGACCCGAAGTTTATTGGGCCTCACTTTGATTATCTCGGTCACGGCCGAGAATCGCTTCGTCAGATCATTGCTGATCTGATAAATGTTCAGAGGTTTCGTTTTGGGCTGAAAATAAACAACCCAAGGACCAGCTGAATCAGCTGGGTAGGCTCGCGATCGGGTAACCTTATGAGATACCTCATTATTCGGCGGCAAAGATAAATCATCTTCCAACGATTCATCCATGCTTCGCCCGTGGGAGCTTAAAGAGCTCAACCACAAACGCAAATAATAAAAATTATATACCTCGATTCAAAACTGAACACACAATACACAACACAATTACAATACAATTATACCAGAAGATGGAGATACACAAAAACTTATCTTATATGTATATTGATTTGCTGCTGCCGGGCGACGAATGTGTTGCTATTGCCGACCAACGATGTGTGGCCGCGTGAATCGGCTAGGCGTGGAGCTCAGCGATGATGAAATTGATGACGATGATGATGACTCTGGTCGGTGGTGGTTGACAGATGAACGATTGCACGCTACACACGATGGACTGCTGGTGTGCGTGCAATATGTAGATGCGGAATAATATGGCTATTAGATTGCAAATTGCAATTAATAGCGTCGTAGCACTGTTTGAGTCACAACGCTCTCTTCTTCAGAAAAAAACTCGATGAGGACACTATCGAAAGAAAAAACTGAACTGAACCATGAAACCACGCGCGGAAAACTTCGAAAGCAACGGGGCACGGACAGAACGAACTGCACAGTTCGCTAGCTCACTGGACAATGAATGGGCTTCCCAGCCATTGTCGTACACCATATGTTTGAGAACACTCCAAAAATTTCAATTGGACGAGCCTGAGGCACGTAAGGTGGATTGTCCGTTTTAGGTACAAATGGTATGTTTGCTCAGTTAGCCAATCTAATGTTTTTTTCGCGTAATGACAGCTTGCAAGATCCGGCCAAAACATGATTTCGTCGTCAGCGTGATATTTGTTGATGAATTGCTTCAATTTCGGCAAGCATTGGCTGA
>JASCZW010010313.1:0-37352 GCA_034211315.2 Aedes japonicus
CAAACTTAGGCTAAACATGTATCTTTCCAGCTAAATTCGCATTCTCGACCAGTGTGCAGTGGTACTAAATCGTGTGGCTTCAGGTTTTGAATTCTAGTTTCATACGCTCGTGTGTAAATTACGTGTTGAGTCTCCGGAATGAACTGTAAATTAACTGGCCTTCGCGAATATGGCGACCCAGGATGCTTGTTGTCCCATAGAATATTTTATATCAAAGGAAAAGGAAAATGAATAGTCGAAGAGAGTAGTTAAACAGAATGCCCTGTTTGGTGTACAGAACAAAAAAAAAAAATATAATTAACAAAAAATGGACGTTGGGAGCATCTAGTCTAAGAAGGTTAAGTGATGCTCTATTTCTTTTCAAACGGTTGAGACCTAAGCATTAGCTAAAGTCCTAGCTCTATATGGCTTATGGTTATAGCGCCATAACTCGCTCTTTAAAAAGAGAAGAATGTCTGAAAGTAGAAGAATGGGTGATGAAAGAATACGTATTTGATAACTTGGAAGGCTGAAGGCTTTAGGTAGAATATGTCATCGACTATGTTAAATCCTGCATAGTTGAAGTTACTTCTGTTAATTGTTAGAGGCTCTTGCAGTTATGCCGTAATGTTTTCATTCTATTTCGTTTGAAGCAGGTGACTATTAGACCACGGTGACTAGAGCAAATTATTGATAATCTTGTATGTACATCGATTATACAGTACTGGACAAAATAAATTATACACTTCCCAACAAACATCGGTGTTGAATTAGAGCTTGTTCAAACAAATTTGGAGAAGCTATTCAGCTATTCTAGAAGAAACAGCTGAATAGCTTCTCCAAATTTGCTTGTACAAGCTCTAATTCAACACCGATGTTTGTTGGGTTGGTCCCGCTTCCGAATTTTCGATTCAGTCCTTATTTGGCCAATTTCCAACCAACCAACGGTCACCGTTATGAACTCCAAAATGGCTTCAAATATCGCTTCTTTTCATCTACATAGAAACCAAAATACAAAAAATATAAAAAATCGAGCTGCCTCGCGTTTATTACTTCTACCAGAACAATGATCGGAAACACACTTCGTACGTAGTACCAGATTAGTTGTTATACGATATCTCTGAAAAACTCAAAACTCCTCTACAGTCTCTGGATTTGAACTTTATTGAACATACGTGGTGGGAAGTTAAGTACCGATTGAATATCAGCAAGTAAACAAAAGCATCAAACAAAATGGAGCTCGAACTGGTGATTCAAGAGATTTGAAATGAAATTCTATCAACTTTTGAAGACCACCGTACAAAGAACTATAAGGAATGAGTTTCCTACTCTGAATCTATTTTACATTGGATGTGTATGTGTAATTGCCTGTTTATGTGAGTCTGTGGGTGATTGTATGAATCAATGGTAGAAAGAAAAGTAGACATTTCTTCTTATGCTAGCGATGCGCCCCAACCTGGACGAACCGAGAATCAAACGAAAACTATTGACACTCACAGCAGGACTCTAAAGTAGCTGTACAGATTCACCTTTCAACGTTTATGTTAATCTTGTTACACCTAAAGCTAGTTTTCCTGAATGGTGGTGACTACTCTAAATAAGCAAAAACATAATTTTAACTTTCAATCTTAATTTTTCCACTGCGACTAGAACGAGAAAAACCGTAGCCAAGTAATAAAAGTCAACCACCCGCTAGCAAAGTTTACTGCGATCTTTCAGCTTACAACTAAAGCTTTGTGATGATCATCAAATTATCACAGGCATCCATCGGCTATTACACTTTTGGGCTGCTTCTATCCGGAAAAGTGTTGATTTTTCAACAAAGACATGCATTATAATGAATTGTACTGTTGAAAACATCAACAAAATTCCACATAAACATACTCCTCTGAGCATTTTTCATCAACATATTAGTACGATTAAACTTTTGGTTAAAATTACAGAATTGTTTTGGACCGTTAGCTCATAGTTATTTCTATCATGGAAAACCATTACACCGGTAAAGGGTGTTTCGATCAAAATTTAGTCGACTTAAACTTGACGCATTTCCTTTCATCGTGCATTCATTTTTTTTTTGGCACACCCTTCATTTTGAAGATGTGCGCGTGCCTCTATTTTGATTTTGAGATAAGCGTTTCAGTTATCAAAATGTCGTCGAAGAAAGAGAAGCGACGCATCAAAACTTTGCATGGCGAAAATCCAAACTAACGGGTGGCAACTAAAATTTTGGAATTTCTTTCTCAAGCTGTCAAAAAAAGACAAACATAGTTGAAGAAGATCTGATTTATTCGAATAAAAGATACATTGTCCATTGTTGAAAAAAAATGAGTGAACATTTGAAAACGGTCCGTAATCAATCGGATGTACGGCGAAGCTTCCCTTTGATGTCGGAACAGGAGCGTTGTACGGCCTCCATGTCAACTTTGCGAATGCATCTCTTGATTCTACCAATCAACTGTTTGCAATTCGTGGCTCTCCAGTTATTTTTGTACACCAAGGAACTCAAAACCCCGAAGAAATCTTCGATTGGGCGACACTGAGGCAGATTTGTCGGGTTGTGGTTTTTGGGTACAAATGGGATCGAATGGGTATTCAGGAACGATTGTGTTTTTATGGCGTAATGCGATGACGCTAAATCCGGCCAAAACACGTATTGTCCATCAGCATGATGTTTTTGTAGGAACAGGATCAAAATTTTCTTCAAACATTCGTTCTGGTGCACATCTTGATTGATTGCCAAACCAGAGGGCTTGAACCATGGCTTAGAAATGCCTTTCTCGGAAATGGCAATGTACAGCATCACTTTCTGTTCAAACTTATGTTTAAACTTATATTTTATGTTCGGAGGTGTAGTAGAACTATCCGTTGAATAGTATCGATCGTTTCCGGGAATCTGCGTCTTCGCAAGAGGGAAGTAGCTTTCGTCGTCCAAAACAAAACTTTTTCCGGAATAATTTTTAATCAACCAACGGCATTGGGATTTCAGCGTTGAAATCTGTGCATCAGTATATTCCGGGGCTCGTGTCTTCTTTCGGCACTTTATTCCGACTCTTTTCAATGTTTTGCAGATGTACTGGTGAGAACAGTTGAACTTTTTTGCGGCATCCCGTTGGCTCAGTGAATCCTTGTTGTTGAAGGCACGAGAAAGAGAACGAAGTCCTTTGCGTCCCTAATTTTGGCTGGTCTTCCACTACCTTGCTTGCGAGCAGTTTTTGGGGATCTTAGGATATGGTAAACAGTCGAAGTCGTAACATTTTCGCTTTTAAAATGTTGTACCGTATACGTTTTGCCGAGATTTCGGTGCAGTTCGTAGAACTGTACAACGCGCTCGCGAAATACTTCTTGTTTCGACGGCATTTTGAGCAAAACTGAGCAAGCATAAACAAAACAGAAAATACTAGCAGAAAGAGGAGAGAAAGAGCTAACGCATACACACTCTTATTTCTCTCTGAGCTCGTTTGTTGTTGAGCATAGAGGCCTCGAAAAAAATCCAAAATTTTAATTGCCACCCGTTACTCTTACGCCAAGGGGGCAAAATTGTTGAATGTGGCTAAATCAACTGTTACCAACGTATTAAAAGTGTTCTGTGAACGTTTGTTAACAGCCAGAAAAGCTGGATCGGGGATGAAATCGAAAGCTGGAGGCCACAGCGACGACGAAAAGAGTTGCCCGCTGTTTCGAGCGGAACCCCAACCTCTTCGTCCGAGATGTCGCAAAGAAGCTGAGCCTTCAACCGTGGATAGAGCTAATAAACGAGCTGGACTGCCGACTTACAAGAATGTGGTGACTCCAAATCGCAACGGCAAACAAAACACGCCCGCCAAAGAGCGACCGCGAAAGTTGTACACGACGGTTCTGACGAAGTTTGATTGCGTGGTACAGGAAGATGAAACTTACGTCAAGGCAGACTTTAAACAGCTTGCTGTACAGAAACCGGACGGGGAAAATTGGCAAATATTTTCAAGCACATTAAACTGTCAAAGTTTGCGAACGAATATCTGGTGTGACTTGCCATCTGTACTTGTTGCTTGATGAGCAACGTTCACATTGCGACCGGAACCGTCAACCAGCAAATTCGTCTGAACGAGTGCCTACAAAAACGTCTATTGCCTTTCCTGAAGCGACACAATTGTTCCGTTCCATTCTGGCCGGATTCAGCATCTTGCCATTACGAAAAAAGGCCATGGAATGGTATGCTGCCAACAACGTTCAAGTTTTTCTCAAGCAAAAGAACTCTCTCAACATGCCAAAGCTCCACCCAATCGAACAATATTAAGCCATCGTCAAGCGGAACCTTAAGAAAACTCAAAAAGCTATTGTGAGCGAGAAACAGTTAACTGGCGTTCCGCAGCAAATGAAGTGTACAAGCTGACTGTACAAAATCTAATGGCATGTGTAAAACGAAAGACCCGGCAATTTGCATTTGGTGAAAAGGAAGCTAAGCTGAATATTTCTCCTGTATTTTATATTAACTGAACTTGAAAAAGAAAAAGAATTTGACTTATTGAAAACAAACTTTGATCGACTCACACACATTACTGTTTGACCAAATTTTGATCAGAACACCCTTTACATTCAAAAGTTGTAGACAATTCAATTTTTTTTTTTTTGAAATCTCCTTAAACTTTGGATTCAAGACTACGAAGTCTTACAGTAAATGAGTAAAATACAGCCTATTACTCAAACATTTATTTGAAACTTGCCCCATTAAACAAACTGTCAAATCGGTTTGTCGGACTTCACCATACACGGTCGAACAACAAAGCACCAACTCTACCAAATTCATGGGAGCGCAGTCCTGGTTGGATAATCTTTACGTCAACAAGTATGCCTTAACAAGAAATCTCCCAAACTACTACAAAATAACTTCCTACCCACTTTACGCATCCTTCCTTCCTTGATCTGAACTTGTAAACAACTACGACAAACACACATTTGGCTGCAAACGACTCAAATATTCAGTTAACCATGATGGAAACTTTTACAATCTACTTTCCTTTCTGCAAACCGGTGAAAAAAAAACTGAACATCATTCGTGCACACCATCCACCCAGGTAGAAATCACGCTTTAGCATAAAACTATTTTCAATCAATTTCTCTTGAAAGGAAACTTTTTCCCTCCATTTTGAGAATTTCTCTACATGCTTTGTCCCCCCCGCCTCCCGTTCCCCCTGTTTCCAGCCAAGTTGAAATCGGCTAAAAACTTCCGATCGTCGAAAATTGTAACCTAAATCAGGAGGAAAGTTGCTGACAGGTGTAAAAGTTTTTCCCTCCCCCGACCAAAACCTGCCGGGCAAGGGAAGGCGACAGACACTTTCACATCCCATTCACGGTAATGAATTTTCCAGTTAGTCTTTTTTGGATCCGAACTCCTTTTTGCTACTCTCCAAAAAACACGCATTCACACACACACACACACAAAGCTCACAAAACGCAAAACTTTGTTACCAACCCGATGAAATTTCCCATTATTTGTCCCGTTCGATGTTGGTCATGCGGTTGTGGAGTTTCCCATGAAAAGGTTTGAAGGTTTTGAGGCATCCTTTCTCTTTTATATTTTGTTTTTTTTTTGGTTTTATTCAAACAACGGTTGGGCGAAAAAAATTATCATCGGTTTCAATCAAAAGTTATTAATTTTTGAACTGTCCCATCATAGCCGGGCCGTCAAGCAACGAGTCAATAATGGGATGGCCCGGCAGGAGTGTTGCGGTCGGACCATATTTGCCGTCAACATGGGTTCGGTCAATCTCAAATTGGAATGCTGCTGGTTTTCATGGTGGTGTGGCTCGTTGAGTAATTCATTTAAGGCACCTAGATGATGAAGCACTGCGGTTAACCCCGGTGCAGTGAAAATTGATTCCGAATCTGACAGCATTTCCATTCTCTTCTCATTTCAGACAATTACTAGCTCCTAATATTGTACAGAAACACTATCTCCCCAGCGGGTTCGCGCAGGATTCACATCGAGTAAGTACATGCATCTTCGTTTTTCTTTTTTTCCCCGACTTCCGGTGGCTAAGGCGTGGGACTTTAATTGAATAACAAACCGGCGTTTTCTTCTGCTAACCAACGACGAACACGCAACGGTGATAATACCACAGCGAGGTTTGAGGATTTATGGGAATGAACTCACGACTTATGACGTGTGCCCTTAGTTTATGGTTAAATGACCCTTCCTTGACGGCTTGCGTGTGATCTAAAGGAACGCAAACATTTAATCTAGCTAAACATGCTAGGTGATTAGCACTCACGCACTCGAAAGGTAATTTGTTTCTTTAATCGAGAGGGTGGTGGGCTTCTTTGAGGAGAACTTTGGTTTGAGTGCGTATGGAAATGTTTACATTGAATCAATAAATGAGCATGTTGGTAATAGGATATAATTCAAATACGGTTAATCATTGTGTAAAGATAAAGTTGAGTTGATCGGCGTTCAACTTCTTTTGATATATTTTTTTTTAAACTCGAGATTATTGTTGTGGATTTTTTTGATTGCCTAACGCATTCACTTACTTACTTGTACATATGCTGGCAAGTTAAACAGCCTAAGTGTTTGATGATTGCCCATATTAACAGTCGTATCTTTGTGTTACGTGTGTTTTAAGCGTGGTTTGTGGTGCCTTCCCCAACCTTTTATTGTTGAAGTAGGCGATGGTGAAGAGTAGTCTAGTTACCAATGAATGTTTATAAATAGTTAAATAAAAAGAAAATTTGTTCATTACCTTTCTGAATCTCAAACTGAGTAGATGTTTTATTACGGTCTACGGCTACACTTACAATAGGTTATGGGCCGCTAGAAGTTGGAAGTTATACACGAAGATTATTTTATTTGAAGCAGTTTTCCGCCGCAATTGGATTTACCGGAAGATCTCAAGATGGACGGAAACAAGTTCGAAATCGAGAAGCTGAACAACGGAAATTTCGAGAGCTGGACGTTCAACGTTGAAATGCTCCTGGTTCGTGAGGAACTCTGGAAGTATGTTGAGGAAGCTACCCCGAATCCTCAAACTGATGCGTGGAAGAAAGGTGATCAGAAGACTCAGGCAACCATAGCGCTACTCGTCGGAATCAACCAGCGAAGATTGATCCAGAAGTGCACTACCGCGAAGCAAACCTGGAAGGCATTAGTGGACCACTATCAGAAGTCAAGCATCACGTCGGTACTAGCCATGTTACGCCGAGTGATCAATATGCAATACACGGAGGGTGACGATCTGGGGCGGCATCTTGAAGAAATGGAAAATCTGTTTGAACGAATCGCCAACGCAGGGTACGAGTTTCCGGCCAAAATCACGATGCTGATGACATTACGAAGCATGACGGAATCGTACGACAATCTGGGAATTGCGTTGGAGAACCGACCAGACGACGAGCTGACCATGGATCTGATAAGAGGAAAATTGATAGATGAAGCCCTCAAGAGACGTGACAATGTTCGTAGCGAATCTTTGCTGAAGGTCCAATCCGGGTCGAAGCAGATGTTGTGCCACCATTGTCATAAGCCAGGGAACAAGAAACAGGACTGTCGATTACTGAACCAGAGGAAAGACTCAAATCCGCCGAAAGATCGAAAACCATGCAAGCCGAAGGCACGAGCAGTGAAGGAAGAAACCGTTGATGACGAGTCATTTCAGGCCGATCAGAGACGAAGTTCAAGAACAACAGCTGGATCATCAATTCAGGCGCGTCAAGTCACATGTTTGGAGATGAAGAATTCTTCAGTGAAATGATGCCGATCTCAAGAACAAACGTAGCTCTCGCTAATGGCAACATTGCTGAAGTGAAGGCCAAAGGTATCGGATTGCTGATCTGCGGAGGAAAGAATAGTGCTGTGAAGAAAATTACATTGTCAGAGGTTCTACTGGTTCCGGAGCTGGAAACAAATTTGGTGTCCGTTAGCAAGCTGACCGAGAAAGGAGCAGAAGTTGTGATTGCTGGCAACGACTGTGTAATTTCGCACAACGGTAAGCATGCAGCTACAGCCGTGAAATCTGGAGGATTGTATAATCTTAAGCTTGCAAAAACGGAGACAGCAGCAGCGGTGCACACAGAGAAATGCTTGCACGACTGGCACAGGAAGTTGGGACACCGAGATCCAAATGCCATCCGTCAATTGGTCAACGATAAGCTGGCTACAGGAATCCACATTGAAAAACGTTCGGTGAAGGAAACGTGTGAATGCTGCCTCAAGGGAAAAATGACCCGTTCACCATTTCCCCAGGAAGCTGAAAGATCATCGAGAGCTGTATTGGATCTGGTCCACACCGACATCTGTGGCCCTATGAGAACAGTCACCCCAGGAGGATCAAGATATTTCATGACCATGATTGACGACTTCTCAAGATTTACTGTGGTATATTTCTTGCAAAGAAAATCAGAAGCTGCTGAAAGGATTATGCACTACGTTCGGATGGTTGAAACAAGGTTTGGGAAAAAGCCGTCAATCATTCGCTCGGACCAAGGCGGTGAATACAAGTCAAAAGGACTAGGACGATTTTACCGAGCCGAGGAGATCACGCCTTAGTATACCGCTGCTTCTACCCCGCAGCAGAATGGTGTTGCCGAAAGAAAAAATCGGAGCCTGGTTGAGATGGTAGTTCATGATGATATTGATGACGCTATTGATGACGATATTGATGAAGACTTTCCAGAGGTCGACTCCACGCTGGTTCAGGAGGAGGAGGAACAAAGCGAATCAACCGATATCAGTATAGACGAGTTCTTGAGCAGCACAAAAGAACTTCCTGAATCACCGCAACCGAGGCGGTCAGAAAGAGTCACGAAAGGAAAACCACCGGTGTGGTACACCAAGTCCTCAAATGTGATCTACAAGCAGCAACCCGAACCGAGAACCTACAAGGAGGCAGTTACTGGTCCGGAGCGTGAATTATGGCTAGCAGCAATCGAAGATGAGCTGAACTCGTTGAAGCAGAACCGAGCCTAGGATTGGAAACGATTGAATGCAAATGGATATTCAAGAGGAAGGAGGACGAACAAGGCAATGTGGTACGGTACAAGGCAAGACTCGTGGCACAAGGCTTCACACAAAAATTTGGAACCGACTACGATGAAGTATTTGCACCAGTTGTCAAGCAGGTAACCTTCAAGATTCTCGCAACCGTCGCTACCCAGAGGAAGTTGCTGCTGAAACATGCTGACGTTAAGACCGCTTACCTGAACGGGGAACTGCAAGAAACCGTTTACATGAAACAGCCACTCGGAATACGTTCAGACAATGATGATGCAGTTTGCCGCCTACGAAAGAGCCTCTCTGGGTTAAAGCAAGCCGCTCGTGTCTGGAACACCACTTTTGACGCCGCACTGAAGAAGATGGGATTCACGCAGTCCAAGTACGATTCCTGCCTCTATTATCGTGGAACAGGTGACGATCGCGTTTACCTAGCTGTTTACGTTGATGACATCGTTGTGGCCTGTCGCACTGAAGACGAGTACCAGGCCATTATTCGAGGACTGAACACACATTTCAAAGTGACATCTTTGGGCGATATTCGCAATTTTCTTGGAGTTGAAGTCAGACAAGCCAAAGGATCAATTTCGCTTAATCAAAGCAGGTACATTCGGAAACTCCTGAGCCGATTCGGAATGGATGAAGCGAAGCCATCAAAGATTCCATTGGATCCTGGACATTTGCAAACCAAGGAAGAGAGCGATAAACTACCGAAAATACCTGTTGAATAACAAAACTTGTTATATAGGATACTCTGGAATACCGGAGAGGTACTCTTTCGGTATTGTGTATTCGGTATTCGCATAACATTGTGCGAACAATTTTATGGTATTGTCCTCAGGTATTTTACCTCTTAATCTGAGCTCTTCAATACCAAGGTCAGTTATCAAGCTAGTCGTTTCTGCTCGGGTGGCGTTCCTTGCTGACACAAGGACAAAGATCAGCCACTTCCAGCATGAAAAGTAAACGCTGTTTTGAGCCGCCCTTGACATTGAGAACAGACGTTTGGATAATCTTCTTCGTTCGGAGTGAGCAACTCCCCTTTCCTGCCAGCTTACAAAGGCTCCAACGAGGTTATTTCCTGATCTTTCCTGGACCAATTTGTATAGCTAGGGTGATATTTGTTGTAACTCAGATCTCACAGTTCCTCCGAACAAAGTTGCTGTATTTTGTAGCTAAAAGCAAGTTTAACCACTTGAAGGATGTTGGATCTGCCTCAACTTGCCTCAGTTTATGATAAAGTTATTGAAAAATCAGTGAAGATGTGTTTAATACACGACAAGTTGGCAGAGACTACTTTAAACCGTTCGATTGGTTTCGTTAGTTTCGATCTTAACGCATACGGTAGAAACATATGCAATGTCAATAAGTCATCGCAGTATCAAATTGAAACGTGCTTGCCAACTCGGGGAGCTTTTCGTCGAGCAAAGCCGCAGCAATGTGTGCATCGTCGAATGAAAATACTTCTAGCAACACTGGCACGCATGTTTCGTTGTGTTGCTCGGGTAGGGGGGGGGGGTATGAAATCAAATAAATTTCAACGAAGTTTATTCACGGCCGTTCACCACGTCGTTTGAAGAAAGCCTGAATTTTAATTGAAATGTAGCTGGATCGCACATCTTCTTCTTTTAGCATTTCAAGCTTATTGCTTGCTCTCAACTTAGTGTTCTAGATGCACTTCCACAGTTATTAACTGAGAGCTTTCGATGCCAGGGTACCATTTTTGCATTAGTATGATTGTGTGGCAAGTACAATCATACGCTATGCCCAGGGAGTCGAGAGATTTTCCTTAACGAAAAATTCCTAGTCCAGACCGGGAATCGAACCCAACAACCTCCAGCATGGTGTTGCTTTGTAGCTGCGCCTTTACTGAGTGAGCTAAGAGAGGACCGGTATTGTGTATTGTGTATAGGGAGGAGCTGGATCGCAAATGAATTAAAGCTTACTCACGTTTGACAGGAAGTGAATTAGGAGGGAATCGGTGGATGTAAGATTTAAAGGGTGTCCACAGTTAAATTGCATCACTTTCAATAATCTGTAAAATTTCGCCCCTTGGGTTGATTTCAACGAAATTTTGGGTGAAATAACCTCAGCGTGTTTACACTGCAGAAGTTTCATTGTGAAATGTGCCGTATTTTCAAAAAGTAGAGTCGGACGAGCAGCAAGTGCACGAGAATATTTTCGCACCGAGCCATCGGAAAGATGTTGAAAACTCACCAGTCTACAGTGCATCGTGTTCTAAAACGTTTTGGGGAACGTTTAACTGTCAATCGGAAGAAGGTGAGTGCTGAAAAAAGTGTTCCATACTGTGGGAAGGATCAAAAGCAAGTGGTTGCTGCCTTCAACCGCAAACGTAACTGTTCCGTTCGGGATGCCGCGAAAAAGCCAAAAGTTAAGTGCAGAAAGCCAAGAAACGAGCCGGGCTTTGTTCATGCAAAGTTTAAAAAGCTCCAAACCGCAATGAAAAACAGAATAGGACAGCTAAAACACGTGCGCGTAAGCTGTACACACATTGAAAGTTAATTTTAGTTTATATTACAAAATCGTAGGTGATACTCACAAATCCATTCGTTGTTTTCTGCAACGAAACTGATTTGTTCTTTTTATGAAGATATATTCGTAATTAATGGCACATGCGAAACTCTCAAAAGCACGAAGCTCTTGTTGACACAGAAAGAACAGTCGTACATTGTACGAGAACAATACAAACAGCTACGAATATTTGGTCACAAATTAAAAAGAAACGTCTCTCTGGTGGTGGCTTGAAGGACTGACAGATCTACTTTATCGATTCAAAATGTTATTGACAAAAAAACCGGAACCACGTGGAGTTGTCCAGCATTTTTTTTTTTTATTGTTTCCGACATGGGGTTCGAACCTGAATATTTGAAAAGTTCTGATTTTGAATCCATGGTTGATCTCATTAGGCCACGCTGGCTCGTGAGAACATGTTTGATTAATGAGCATGAAGTTATAGCTCTCGTCAGCGCTTTAATATTTATTTTGGGTTAGATAAATTATTCCCGCTCATACCAGCAGAAACACCATCATGCATGAGTACAGTATAAAAAAGAAACAGCGATTGAATGGTCATCACGAAGTTCATTTCGTGCATTTTACAAAAAGGTGTAATGATAGCATTTCACCGGATAAAAAGCATTATGAATGTTTCATACACTATACGAGACATTTGTTCTATGTACAAAATCCATGTTTACGAAACGCGTGAAAGCTACTTTACGAAAATAAATTTTCAGTGCACAAATGTTGACGAAACCACACTGCTGCATCATAGACGATGAAACATACGTAGAAGCGGACATTAAACAAATTACCGGCAACCAGTATGTGACTACGAAAGACAAGTTCGATGTTCCAGAGTCTCTCAGGAAACAGCAAGTGTCAAAGTTTTCCAAGAAATTCATGATTTGGGAGGAGATTTGTTCGTGTGGTAAACGGAGCAAGCCTTTCGTGACAACTTCAACTGTAAATGGTCAGGTATACATGAATGAATGCCTGAAAAAACAGTTGGTTCTACGACTGCTTCCGTTTCTCAAAACACACAACATTCCTACATTTTCTGGCCGGACCTTGCCACTTGTGACTACTCCAAGGATGTGCCGAAAGATCTCAATTCCCCAAACTCTCCAGAATTGCGGCCAATTGAAAGATATTGAGATATAATAAGCACGAACTTCGTAAGCATCCCAAAAGTTGTCACTACAGAACAGGGAATGTTGAAGCCATGGTTGAAAGCGGAAAAAAATGTCGGTTCAAGTGTTGTACAAAATCTTATGCGTGGTACTAAGAAGAAAATTTGGGCTTTTGGATTTGGTAAAGATATATAGTGGAATAAAAATACCTACGCCAAGATTATATATTGTATTTCATTCCCTGAATATTTCATGACAATCGGTTGAGAGACTTATTTTTGAGGACGAGTTTAAAGTGGCGCAACTTTACTGTGGACACCCTTTATGAAGTGAATCAGACCTGAATCACTTGATTGTAAAGTGAGTCTTCCCGAAACCACTTGAATTTTGGGTGGTTTTATCAGGCCAGAATCACCTGAATGTAAAGTGAGTCAGCTTTAATTCAGATGACTATGAAATAAATAAGACCCTAATTGCAATAATATGAATTGAACTAGACCTGAATTACTTGAATGTATTGTGAGTCAGTCCTGAATCACTTGAATTTGAGGTGAGTCCTGCCAGAATAACTTGAATGTGAATAAAATCAGATCTGAATCACTTGAATGTGAAATAAGTTAGCTTTGAATCACATGAATATGAAGAGAATCAGACCTGGATCACATGAATGTGTTGAAAGTCAGTCCAGAATTACTTGAATTTCAGGTGAGTACATCCTGAATCACTTGAATATTATGTGAATCAGACGTGAATCACTTGAATACGAAATAAATCAGATTTAAAAAATGTATAATCACTTGAGTCCTAAATAAAATGAATTTGAGGTGAGCCAGTACTGAATCACTTAAATACGAAGTGATTCAGGCCCAAATAATTCCTTCTGAAAAACGTTCCCAAAGAGTCGAACTTTCTATCTTATCAAAAGTACGAGATAAAACAAGTTTAAAATCCGCAATTTTACATGCTCACCAGCGCCACGTAGCGGTGTAATTCAAAACAAAAATGTATATTTTTCGAAAGTTCTTGACCTTTCCAACAACCTTGCTGAATACCACACCTATGCTGATACTAAAAGTCTCGAAATATAGTATCATGAATGTACCTTTATTTAGGTGTTGCTAAATTTTTCGAGGTGATGCAATATTCAACTGAGCGTTGCAATACTTTTCCAAGCAAGTCCGTACTTATGACTGGTAGTGTATGTTTGGAGAATACCTTCCCAGTAGATGATGGTAAATGGTTTGATCACAGAAGTCACACCTTGAAAAAAAATATTAAGTCACATCCATCAACCACCTTCGCTCAGGCTCCACTATTTAAGGATCATTATCAGTTGAGGGCGTTAAAATCAACTTTTTGACCACTGGCTCAAGGTGCTCAAGCCCGTTTCGAACATGGTTCCGAAATTCGATAATACTAATTGCCCAAACACAATGATAACGGCAACGGAAAACGGCAAAGTTCGAGCCTGTTTGTTGGAAAGAAAACAGGCTAGATCCAAGACGATTCTAATTGGACATATCGAAGTAATTTACAGCAACCGACAAAATTGCCGTTTTCCGTTCCGTTTCCGTTATCATTGTGTTTGGGCGGTAAGCGACGCTGTACGAGAGCCAACTCCAGCGTCATACTTTTTTTCATTTTTCATTCATATATTATACAGTGTGTCTCAGAATAGGTGACACCTTTTTTCAGTCTCATTTTATTTCACCTTAGACCGTGTCAGATATACAATAGCCTTAAGCAGTTCGGAGTGAGTAAGCGTTTTGTTTTCCGTACCTTGAAATGGTTTAAGGAACCTACGCTTTTTCTAGCGGAATTTATAGAAATTTGCTCGAATTTACTAGCAATAGTTTGAAAAAGTGTTCGGTTTTTTACAAGCGCAGTGTGAGTTAAAATTATCCTAGGCTGCCAATAACAATCGTTCTAACGATTGAACCATGCTAAAAATATACCCAACAGCGGGAGATAATTTCTCACCCGTGTTAGGCAGTATTGGGGAGAGGGACAAATCGCTAGAACCAGATAAAAGCAATAAGTAGTATACGAGCACGGTCGGTTGCATAACCTTTTCTAGTCAAGGGGATATCCTCCCCCTTGCCTACCCTGCATTGGGTAGTATGGTAAAAGGTTATGTGCCTGATCGGATACTACCGTTCAATGGCCTCCACTCGTTTTTTAATGCACATAAAGGGAATGCTAGATTTGGCAAAAACGAATGGGGTATTTCATGTAGAGGAAAGGCTTGTAAGATGGAACAGCGCCACTTTTGACATTCACAGCGACAACACAATCACGCTGAAAAGTGTTAACCTCATTTTTTTACTATTCTTCAATTTTAATTTGCTTTCGGAGTGAATACACTCATTCGATTTAGCTCTTCCAGGTTTCAATTTTGAAAAGTATTGGCATAATTAAAATAGCAATTATTTCTTGTGCTTAATAAGTGGAAATTTCCCATCGATATCAAAAGATTAACATTTGTGTTGGCTAGCATTTTTGGTGTATTTTTTTGATCCAAAGACATTTCCAAACAAATCGTAAAGTGAAAGACATATTTTTTCGTTTTAAAACATATGAATGATATTTTTTATGTTTGGAAATGCCATGGAATCAAAAATAAATTGAAATATAACAATACATATTTTGAAATTGCAATTTTCGATGAATTTCGAAAATGGGCCAAATTTTTTTTTTGATGACTAAAAATAATCATTTTTGTGGGCAAACTTGGAGCCTTTTAGTTCTTTCTTCGAAAGATCCTCGAAAAAATAAAAATTATACATGTTACGAGCATAAAACAAATCGTGTTCCATCTTACAAGCCATTTTTTGAAATTGCAATTTTCGACGGATTTCAAAAATAGGCCATAACTTTCTTTTTGATTACTATAAATAACCATTTCTTTGGACAAAGTTGGAGCCTAATAGTTCTTCTTTCGAAATATGTCTTTGGATCCGTGAAAAAAAAATTTACATGTTACGAGCAAAAAACTAGCAAAGCAAGCCTTTCCTATACATTTAAGCCAGATAACGCCTGAATCGAGTCTTTTGTATGAACGATTGCAAAAAATGTTGTAAGGCACATGAAAGATTGTAAACAATTTCGTTGTTCACGCTTCATTTGCTTGATATCAAATGAGGGGAGATTTTAGGCCCCAGTTTTTTTTTTCTTTTCTGGACGGTTTTCCTATACCTCGCCAGAGATGATCCTAAGCACACGTCGTTCGAAAACTCCAAGTGCTAGATAGTCCTCCTCGAACATTGTCTACGTCTAATATCAATAGAAAAATAACGGTCTAATCATCGTCTAGTTTATGGTGCACTTGGTGCGTGGAAGAAATTTACCAGATATCAGCGTCTTGAGAAGTCCATTGTGGGCATCCATTCTGGCAAGAATGCGTGTTTTATCAGTTTGAACATTACAAATTTTAATAACTTTTAAAAAAATTGACAGACAACTAAAAATTGAGAAAAATTAATTAATTCAGTGGAATCGCTTTTTTTTGCTAAGTGCTCATTACTATGTGAGTAAAAGAAATCCGACTCTTGTTCCCTAAGAAATCAAAGAAAAGTTCAAGAACATTACAAAAATGCAAAATTATCAACGGTTAACGTGTTAACTTTGCGATGATTCAACGCTAAGAGTTAAAGTTAACGTTAAATAAACGGTTAAAAAGCATCGCTAATGTTGATTTGTTGTTCTTGTCAAAATATGACCAGGCATCGTAAGCTTTCACTGGATAGCTTTTGAAATACGCTAAGTTGAGAAGCAGGTAATAAACCAAATGTGATAAACAAAAAGCTTGAAAAGCCATGGAGGGGGCTGTTTCAAAGTGACGTTTCACTAGCCCCATAATTGATTTTGTAGCCTACAATCTTCCGTTATCGACGGTCAAATATGTCGTTCGTTTGTAAACAACCCTTCTGATATGACTTCGTAGGAGGCAGAAATCGATGATGGTTGTAAAAAAGTCCCAACCAACACTCTTTTCGAATTGATTGAATATTTGCGCTGCAACCTTATTTTAGGGTATCGAAGAAAATTAACATTGCTTCCCTAATTTGACAACTCCCACGTGAGCCTGGCAGCGAACACGTGTCCACTTAATGGGATCGGAGTTGTTGGAAATTACTTTTCTCCACAAATGCACCGCCACGCGCGCAAATTCACTGCCACAACATTTACACCTATCGTATCATCGTTCGAACGCAAGCCACAACGTCTGCGAGGTGCGAAAAACAAGAACAACAGTTGTGCAAGGCATGCAAGTCATCCAACCAACACGAAAAACTTCTACGATTATGATAATGCATCGTTATGGAAGTTTTGCGGCGAACTTGTCTCCCCTCGATGCTTGTAGCTTTTTGATATTAGCTTAGCATTGTAAACACAGTTGAATCTATTTGTACTCGGATTGCAACAGTGGCAGTTGAGGAGGTTAAATGGCAAATAGTTTCACTCCATGACTCCATGAAAACGATCGTCAGGGTCAATTCTATTCAACTATCTTAAACTGCCTGAATGTCTGAAATCTAGCTACAAAAGCCAGAACCCGGTCGATTTGAACAATAAGCCAATAATTTTCAAGTTCCTTTCAAAAGGCGGAAAACTTTGTCCGTTCCGATAAATCCTCGGGCTCGGAGTCGCGACTGAACTTAAATTTCCACTCGGGCAAGCATGACATACACAGGAACATGTGGCCGCTAGCTTACCTCAACTGCAACTGCAGCCCCCAGCCAGCAACAACGAACGACTGACAGCTCCCCAGCCTGCCGGAAAAGAAAGCCCCGAAAAATACTAGAATGAATATTCATGTCGCAAAACGGCGTTTGCTGGTTCGGTTTCCCAAAAGTCCGTGATTGTTCGCCTTGAGATACCTACGAGCGCCAACATTGGAAGAAGAACTTTCCATTCCGTTTATCACTTTGGTTTCACAGATCCCTCAGGTCGTCTTGCCCGACGAAGCCAAGAATAGTTGTCGAAAATGTTCCCGCCTCCAAATGAACAAGTTTCAACTACGGGCCAACTAGTGTCACACACATACGGAGAAGGAGGAGGAGGCCAAAGAAATGGTGCCAAATCACAGAAAAACGATCCAAAGAAACCTTGGCCAAAGTTTCGGGCTCTGACTGCCACAATTTATGTCCCAAATACCTGTTTCCTCCGGTGGCTGCTGGGAATAAGATCTATTGAGCGTCCAAAGCCCAGCAAACTTCGGTGGGACCGGAATATGTTGTTTTTGTCTGATGCCTTGGTCGACCCTGTGGGATATTTCTCCTGGGAACTGTGTGGGAAAACACAATGAAGGAGAAAATGCTGCCTGCTGGTCTGATAACAAACAGCTTCCGAATAAGACGTTGACGACAATGATGCCTGCTGGTGGCCAGAGTTGAGGGATGGAGATAAGTTTGGTAGGAAGGATACCAGTGAGAACATCTTCTTCACACATGAATCAGTTCTTACAACAATATTATGTAAATTATCGTTCATCTACTCTTCGGGCAGTTGGGTCTCTGCGATGACAAAGAACACTATGATAAGCAGCTGCCCACATAAAGGCTTCGATCACAATGGAGAATGAACTTGATGCTGTGTGGTAGCTTTAGATTGATTACTCAACATTTGAACGGGAAAATGTTCGGTTTTTGTAGGAAGCACACTATACGTTTAAATTTTTTTTTTTAGCTGTACAGTGTTTAAAATCAACTTCATTCTCATCAACTTCATTCTCATACGGGACGGTCTGTTAGCAGGGATGTCACATATACATATTTATCTGTAATTATACAGTTTTTTGCAGTTTCCGGATACATAATTTTGTTCATGCAGATACTGTTATTGATACTCTCATTGAGCCGTCAACAGAGCTTGTAAGATACTCATCGTCATACCGAAAGGATGGCCACTTTGAAGGCATCAATCAAATTAAGCTCGGTGGACAACATCCATTTCAATTCTGTTCTAACTAAA
Organism: Aedes japonicus; assembly: GCA_034211315.2. Lineage (NCBI taxonomy): Eukaryota > Metazoa > Arthropoda > Insecta > Diptera > Culicidae > Aedes > Aedes japonicus. Next base: position 18,571 of record JASCZW010010313.1, read on the forward strand.
ATTCTATCATACCCACTCAGGTTGTTTTACAGAAATCTGTAAATTTTTACCGAATTCTCAACAGCTGAACGTTCAGTAATCCGATTTTACGGATTTCGGTAAAATCGGAAAAAAAACTGATTTCAAAAAACCATTTGCGTGATTCTGATAAGATCGAACGTTATTGTCTTCGACAAAGTTGTTCTTTAGGTCAACGGCATCTGGATAGGAAATTGTTTGGTCAGAAAGTCCACCGCCAGTGGCGCTACTGAGTTTGCTAAGTTGAGTATTTTCAACTTTTTCTATCTCGACATTCTTATAAGATAGAAAGTTCAAATCTTCGGGGAAGTTTTTCAGAAGGGGTTATTTGGGCCTGATTCACTTCGTATTCAAGTGATTCAGGACTGACTAAGCTAAAATTTAGTTGATTTAGAAAAGACTTACTTCTCATTTATGTGATTATACATTTTTAGATCTGATTTATTTCGTATTCAAGTGATTCAGGTCTGATTCACATAATATTCAAGTGATTCAAGATGTACTCATCTCAAGTTCAAGTAATTCTGGACTGACTTAACACATTCAAGTGATTCAGGTCTGATTTGCTTCACATCCATGTGATTAACGTCTAATTCACTCTATTCGTGTGATTCAAAGCTGATTCACTTCATATTCAAGTAATTCAGGCCTAATTCACTTCTCATTCAAGTGATTTATATCTGATTTTATTCATACTCAAGTAATTCAGGAAGGACTCACCTCAATTTCAAGTGATTCAGAACTGACTTACAATACGTTTAAGTAGTTCAGGTCTAATTGACTTCATATTTATTGGTTCTCCCTTAGCTCAGTCGGTAAAGGCACGGCTTCATAGCAACACCATGCTGTAGGTAGCTCGGTTTGATTCCCGGTCTGATCAAGGAATTTTTCGTTATGGAATTTTTTTCGACTCCCTGGGCAATGGGATACGATTGTACTAGCCACACAATCATACTAATGCAAAAATGGTACCCTGACATCGAAAGCTCTTTATTATTTATTAACTATGGAAGTGCATTTAGAATATTTTTAATTGCTAAAGCAAAAAATGCTAAGAAAGAAGGTCACTTAATATTAATGAAATTAAGGTCTTATTTAGTTCATATTCACGTGATTCAAAGCTGATTCACTTCATATTCAAGTGATTCAGGCCTGATTCACTTTATATTAAAGCTTTATTAACTTCATGTATAGGTTATGCTGAGCTGACTCACCTCAAATTCAAGTGATTTCGGAAAGACTCACCTCATGTGATTCAGGCCTGATTCACATAATATTTTAGTGATTCAGGACGAATTCACCACCAGTTATTCAGAACTGACTCCGGACAGATCCACTCAATATGCTAATGATTCAGGTCTGATTTACTTCTTATTCATGTGATTCAAGGCACAATCACTTCATGTTCAAGTTATTTAGGCCTGATTTTATTCATTTTCAAGCAAATCAGAACAGACTAACCTCAAATTTAAGTTAAAGGGCGATACGGTCAAAATTTGGTCAATATCAACTTGACGTATTTCTTTCAATTTTGCATTTAAAAAACCTGAACACCCCTCATTTTGAAGGTGTGTGTGTGTAGAATGTTGCTCCTATTTTGATTTTGGAATTCACTCTTCAGTTGTCAAAATGCCGTCCAAGCAAGAAGAGCAGCGTATCAAAATTTTGCTCGCGCATCGCGAAAATCCGAGCTACTCGCACGCAAAGTTGGCAAAATCGCTAAAAGTTGCCAAATCAACCGTTACAAATGTAATTAAAGTGTTTGGGGAACGTTTGTCGACAGCCAGGAAGTCTGGATCGGGGGGAAATCGAAAACCGGAAGCCGCTGAGACGACAAAGAGAGTTGCCGGTAGTTTCAAGCGAAACCTTAACCTATCTCTCCGAGATGCCGCAAATAAGCTGGGTGTATCGTCTACAACCGTGCATCGAGCCAAAAACGAGCCGTACTATCGACTTACAAGAAGGTAGTGACTCCAAATCGCGATGATAAACAAAATACGACGGCCAAAGCGCGATCCCGGAGGCTGTACACGACGATGCTGACGAAGTTTGACTGCGTGGTAATGGACGACGAAACCTACGTCAAAGCCGACTACAAGCAGCTTCCGGGACAGGAGTTTTATACGGCAAAAGGAAGGGGAAAGGTAGCAGATATTTTCAAGCACACGAAACTGTCAAAGTTCGCAAAGAAATATCTGGTTTGGCAAGCCATCTGTACCTGTGGCCTGAAAAGCAGCATTTTCATAGCTTCCGGGACTGTCAACCAAGAAATTTACGTGAAAGAGTGTTTGAATAAACGTCTGCTGCCTTTCCTGAAGAAACACGGTTGTTCCGTACTGTTTTGGCCGGATTTGGCATCTTGCCATTACGGTAAAAAGGCCATGGAGTGCAGGTGGTTCCCAAGGACAAGAACCCTCCCAACACGCCAGAGCTCCGCTCAATTGAGAAATACTGGGCTATTGTCAAGCGGAACCTAAAGAAGACCAAAAAAACTGCTAAGGACGAGCAGCAGTTCAAGGCAAACTGGCTTTCTGCGGCGAAGAAGGTGGACAAGGTGGCTGTACAAAATCTGATGGCAGGGGTCAAGCGTAAGGCCCGGCAATTCGGATTTGGAAAAGCGGAAGCCTAACTGAATATTTTTCCTGAATTTTATACTAATTGAACTTGAAAAAGAAATTTAATTTGATTTTTTAAATAAACGATTTCACCGATTTACACGCGTTTTTCCTTGACCAAATTTTGACCGTATCACCCTTTATTCAAGACGAACTCGCCACACATTTGAAGTCTGGTCTACTTCATAGTCAAGTGTTTCTGGTCTAATTCACTTCATTTAAATAAAAGTGATTCAAGGCTAACTTTGGACATATTTTAGTCAGGCTTCGTTCAAGACTTGGACCAAAACGGAACGATATCGGACGTGGTTTGACTGGCGCAATCGTCGGATCTGAATCCAATCGAACAATGTGGATGAGCTGGATCGGAACACGAGAAAAATGCGTCTACAGAACCATATACACAGGAAATTTGTTTTCTTTTTTGATCTTATCTTTTGATGTTTGGTATAAACAACTTCTAATAGAACAAAATTTAAGTAAACTCATTTTTTTGATATCAGAAACCATCCCAATGTCCTTGAATAACTTTTTCCCTGTTGTTCAACTTTGCCTGAGACTCGAACTTTTTATCTTATCAGAATCACGAGATAGAACTTACAACTTGTTCAATTTTGCATGCTCATTTAATACCTGACTAGTTGTGTTGGCATTTACCATTTCAAAAATATGCTCCCATACAAATGAAACACAAACTAATCGAGAAAATAGAAATTTGGCATGTGAGAGGCTCTCATACAAATGAAACAGAAGTTTCTGTAATGAGACAACAAATGTTTCTGTGGTGGTTTGAGATCCTTCCCTTATCTGTAAGAGATGGCTTTGATACTAATGAAACAACAAATCATACAAATGAAACCATAACTCGAAAACTTATCAATCAAAAGGAACCAACTTTGACTTGTGGAGGTTTTTGGAGGCAAGAAGTGTTTGCACGGTGGTTCGAGACACCTCCCCTCTTTAGAAGTGGGGGCTCTCATACAAACAAAATACAAATTTCAACCAATCATGAGAAGCATCCCTTCTGTTATGATCATTTGTATGCAGGAGTATTTTGGGGCCAGAGAAGTTTCTTATGATGTTTCGATACTCCTCGGGGCATACAAATGAAACACCAATTTGTACATTACTCAAAAACTAATAAAGCAAATGGAACAAAATTTGGCAACAGGATTCAACGTTGTTTGAAGATAAATGTTTTTCTAATGAAATGCTTGAAATGCAGAAAGAAAACCATGGTAGAAACTTATGATCTGAGAGTATAATTAAAAAGACATACCATAGTTTAATTTTGCAGAAATTACACATATAAAGAAACGAAAATATCCTAACAAAACTCATTCCTAAAAAAATAAAAGCTTCAATTCTATTATATTTTCATTCGTTTAGTTGCAAGCGTAGCAATGCTCGCACTGGGTTCAGCTAGTCTTATATAGGGAAGCGGAACCTATTCCCATCATAGTACATATATCCAACACATTCTGCAGCCATCCAACATCAAACGTAAAAAGATGTTTGATTTCTTCAATAAATGGACGCAACAACCAAGAATATATAATCCTGACAAATAAAATTAGGTCTTGAATATAATTAACAGCTACAAAAAAGTTTCAGAGACTTAAATTTCGTAAAAATAATGAGCAGTCAGATTTTCAACACAATTGCTTACCTTTGCACTACAAATTCCTCGTATTGATCTAACCATACTAGGGAATTTACTCGAGCCAGACTCCAAGTTTTCTCTTTAATTGCACAACAGCCACACGAGATTCTTAGATTCGTAATAAAATACTAGAAAACTATAGGATTAATTTTCACAATAATTTAAATAGGCTTGCACCTATTTTGAACCGTGTTAGCAATCGACGAAATCGCTTGATGCTTCACTGCTCACATATTGTAAAGCATACACATCAACGCTAGTGTGCGTTTTCAATCGTTCATAGAGCATTCTATGCCCAACGTTATGGTGAGTCTTGTTGTCAATTTTCTTATGGAAGAATAACAAACAAACCTTTTCATTTTGTCTTGGTTATATGCATGCTACCCAACACACGTGAAGTGCTGTCAAATGATCTATTTCGTTTTTGGGTGTAGTAGTGAAGAGCGTTAACTTGTTTGTATTTTTTTCTTAATTAAAATCAGTACGATTAAGATATGTACACAGATGGGATTAATGTTTTTCGTGATATTATCAATATAGGTACATAGCAGTGGCAACTTTTCCGTATTAAATTGGAATAAAATTATCAGAATCGAATGTTTTGTGTGTTGCTAAACGATTAACGGCAAGTGGACGAATAAATTATGAATAACTTGTGTACTCAGTGTTCGGTATTCAGTGCATATTCACCGATTTACACTGGAGGTCTGCTTATTGAGCTCACGATAGGTTCCGCTTCCCTATATTTATCGGTCAGAATGAAAAATAATTAAAATTTCACAACAAGTATTCAAGTGGAAGTTTCGTGCCGAGGAAACTTGGAGTAGCTTGTAGGAGCTAGACAACCCTAATGTAGAAAAATACATAGACAAACCTGTAGTTAGAAACTTGGGTCGGCACTTCCAAGCTGATTTGATCGCACAGAAAATGCAACGATGGCCTCCGTTCCTCTTGGATTTTTGATGTTTCGTGGAGAATGATTTTCACGCGAACGCTTCCAGCTACAAAAGGCTTTCCCGCAGAAATTTGACTGGGAAGCAACATTCATCAGCGTACAATAGAAACAGTCAAACTGACCTGTCACTGCAAAAAAACAAAGCCAATTGCTAAAGACAAGTGGCCCGCTGCACCCAATAGTCTGCTGATAGAACACTACGTCCGGATCTGAACCGCTTGCCAATGTCATCTCTGTAGTTTCCGTCTTGATCTCCACTCTCCGTTTTTCTTCTGTTTTCAAAATATTCACATCACATTTCTTCTTATTTTCCTCCCCAATTACAACTTCCAATGAATTTTCTTCGTGATTCTCGGCTTCAGAATCATTCGAACCAAAAAAAATTACGGATTTTGGATAGTTTCGCAAAATATTTGTTGGATTTCCGGCTTTTTCTCTTCATGGAGCTTCCTTTTCTAAGAGCCACTTGGATATTTCCGTACAAATCTATGACAATCACTCATTTTGCAGCCGTTCAAATCAAATCTAAACTGCGCGAGCGAATGTCTGCGAATGTCTTTGTGCTTGTTTCAAATAGTAATTGAGCAAGGTGAAAAATTAATGTGTAGAAACCAAAATAAAAGAAAGGTTTTTGTGGAGGCCCCTAAAATGTGCTGGACAGGTGCCATGCCCCCTCTATATCTGTCAACCCCCCCCCCCCCCTCCGTTCCATACATCTCGCCATGGTTGTACGTATGGCATTGAAAACGAATAGTACAAATCAGTACAACATATTTGTTCGTGAGTCATACCTTCTTTTTCGTAGTATAAACTACATTTAATTTTTAGAGCATCATTTCAAAACGCATAAATTTAGTCAAATTTTAATGAACTTGTCACCTCATTGCTTCTTTTTTTTAATTTATTTATACGTACAGGCAAAATCGAATCAACTTTACGGAGCAAAATTTTCATATTTATATAAAACTGATATCTTAAAACTAAACTTAGGGAGGAAGAACCGATTACTCGCGACAGTCTCGAAGTTAATACGAATTACGATTTTTCGGATGAGAAGCTAGGACGAAATTGAAAGTAAAGTTTACAAAGCAATTATTTTGAATTCTAAATTGACAAAAAACTTTTAACTGTACATTTTCTGGTTTTATTTTGACTTGAACATTTGTGAGAAAGAAAAAATAACACACACATACAGGTAAAGTAACAACTAATTGTAAACATACAGGTTAAACAAACAACAATCTAAGGCTAGTGTTAGTCAAAAACACATAAATGAGTTTCATAAACTCTAGATCACGTACAGCCAAAATATCTCACACCGGTACTTTGGATTGTCTACCTCGAGTCCACATGGTATCATAAAACTCCGATCTGACTCCACGATGTTCAGCACAAGACCAAACAACGTGATCTGCGTCCTGATAGCCTTGTCCACACTCACAGAGATTGCAGTCGCTCAGCCCAACTCGGTATAAATGAGCGTTCAAAGAATAATGATTGGACATGAGGCGAGACATCACACGAATGAAGTCTCGACCCACATTTATCCCCCCAAACCAAGATTTTTTCGACATCTTTGGGATGATAGAATTTTGCCATCGTCCCAAATCTTCTTTACTCCATCTCTACTGCCAGCTGACGAGTGACTGTTGACGAAAAATGGGAAAAAAATTCATTCAAGGCGATTTATCGATCGTAAATATCGCCTTTCATAGCACCCACCTTTGCAAGCGAGTCCGCTCTCTCATTGCCCAGAATTGAACAATGAGATGAGACCCATACAAAGGTGATGATTAAATAACGCGAAGATAAAGTACTTAGAAACTCCTGTACTTCCATGAGAAAATACGAGGAGTGCTTTACCGGCCTCAAAGAGCGAAAAGGCTCTATAGAACTGTGACTATCCGTGAAAATGGAATACTGATCCGGTGTTAATGAGGCAACAATTTCTAGCGTAAAGTGTATTGCCGCTAATTCAGCGACATATACAGAACAAGGAGCTTGAAGTTTACGGTTGGTGCTATAAATTTCATTAAATATACCAAAGCCTGCTGATTCCTCTATCACAGATCCGTCAGTGAAAAACGATTTAGTGGAATCAACTTGGCCAAACTTTACGGCAAATATCACAGGAGCAATCATAGGACGATGATGCTCTGGGATTCCACGAAGCTCCTGCTTCATGGATAAATCAAAATGAACCGAATTGTCGAAATCGGAGAAGCAAACACGAAGGGCTGACATCCTGTGTTATGTACAAATGGTACAAGATCATGATGCGAGTTTAAGGATTCAACTCGAGAAGCTTCTCAAAATTTTCGATTACCTTGGAGTTCATAACTTCACACCTGGTGAGGAGCCGGAGAGATAACGCTTTAAACCGATCCGGGAGGTGCAACATGTGTAAGTGGAGTACATGCAACCTAACGCGATACGAAGACACCGATACTGAATACGTTCCAGTTTAATGAAGTGCGACCGAGCCGCTGACTGAAAACAAAAACTACCGTATTCCATAACCGACAAAATCGTTGTCCGGTACAACGTTAGAAGATCTTGTGAATGCGCTCCCCACCAGGTGCCGGTAATTGTGCAGAGAAAGTTGATCCTTGGCTGGCACTTTCGCTTCACATACTCAATGTGGGATCTCCAGGTGCACTTTGAATCGAACCAGACCCCAAGATATTTAAAGGACATAGAATGAGTTATCGGCTTACCCCAAATTTGAAGCTTCGGTTGTTCAGGGTTATGCTTCCTTGAAAAAACTACCAACTCAGTTTTCTCCGTAGAGAACTCGATATCTAGCTTCAAAGCCTAAGTTGACAAATTGTCTATGGTATCCTGTAAGGGTCCTTGCAGATCGACCCCATTGGATCCTGACACTACGCCGTCATCTGCAAGTTGTTTTAACGTACAATTGTCACTTAGACAACCGTCAATGTCTTTGACATAAAAATTATACAAAAGAGGGCTACTCATGTACCTGAATCGAGAAGCTGTGAAGTTTCCATGAGTGAAGTTCATATGCTTCTTTGACAGCAAATTGTACAAAAAGTTATTTATTAATCGTGAAAAGCCACAAGCGTGGAGTTTATCTGAAAGAATTTCAACAAAAGCCCCGTTAATATCGAAGAATACAGAAGTCATTTGCTCTCTTTTAGCAAAAGCTAACTGAATCTCTGTGGAAAGCAACGCGAGACAGTCGTTCGTTCCCTTACCCCTACGGAAACCATATTGAGTGTCTGAAAGTAGGTTATTCGTCTCAACCCATTTGTCCAGACGGAAAAGGATCATTTTCTCCAACAACTTTCGAATACAGGATAACATCGCGATGGGTCGATAGGAGTTGTGGTCGGACGCGGGCTTACCAGGTTTTTGAATGGCAATAACTCTCACCCGTCTCTAATCATCCGGTACAATGTTGAGTTCGAGAAACTGATTAAACAAGTTCAACATGCGCCTCATAGCGACGTCTGGAAGGTTCTTAAGCAAGTTGAACTCGATCTTATCAGCTACTGGCGCCGTATTGTCACACGAAAGGAGTGCGAGAGAGAGTTCTACCATTGAAAAGGGTAAGCTGATCTCATCTATCGAATCTCGTGGTTTCGTGAGGAATGATCCGTGCGGGAACAGAATCTGGACAAACTTTTCGTGCGAACTTGAGGATCCGTTGGTCCAAGCAATCTTCGCTCTCGTTGTTTGTTATTTGGTTACGCAATCTTCGCGTCGTGTTCCAAAAAGTATTCATCGACGTTTCACGCGACAGTCCATCCACGAATTGTCACCAGTAACCGCGTGTCTTGGCCTTGATGAGGCTCTTTAGGTTATGTTCGAGTGCCGTGTATACGTTCAGGTGTTCCACGTCTGCGGACTTTTACGGTGAACCTCGGTGCATTGCTGAAGGAGGTTTGCAGCGAAATGACGTTCCTGGAACTGGTCGAATTTGAGCTTGAAGCGCGCTGTCTAAAATCAGGTTGAAGAGGAAGTTATGTTCTTCCAAAGGTGGAAGCTCTTCTACCGTCTACTGCTGTCCTGAAATTAGTCCAATCGATGTAACGGGTAAGATCAAACGCGACGTAGGTGGATTCCATCGGATTGAACCCGGTGGCAACCGAAATTTTTATGAGCAAGTGATCACAACCGTGGGGATCTTGAATCACATTCCATGTGCAATCTAACGATAATGAATTCGAGCAAAGTGTGAGGTCTATTCTACTGTCTATTGAGGAAGGACCAGCCAATCGTATTACATCTCCATTGTTAAGAACTGCCATTTTGAATTTGTCACAGATGTCACATATCAAGATAGACCACCCCATCTTTTCTAGGGCATCAAAACGCACCCCTTTTGATGTGCTGAATTTGTCGTTACTTACAATTTTCTCATCCCCAACAGTTGTTTCTGCATTTTTATATGGATTGTGTGTCCAATGAATGTACAAGCGATTGAAAAATATTCTCCAAACTCCCACATCTTGAATGCATTTCCAGTAGTGTCCCCTTCTCTCAGAATCTTGATCAAATAGACCAGCAAATCATAACGTGAGAGCAAAGTATCAGAGCGGACTTGTTTTCTTTTCGAGGAAGAAAATCAATTTCGAATCATAAATTGCATCTTTACGCCTGGTTGACGATTCGATTGGAACGGTGCCAACTCGGCAAGGGCGGGCTTACAGGAACTCCAACCAATGCAATGGCAGCCATCGGGGCAGCAATTGGGAGGAGACACACCCTGCCAACCATCCAGAGAGAATATGTTTGCATGCATGTCAAGTGTGTTTTTCCTTCCGGTTGGCCGACTTCCCAGGAGGGAAGGAGATTTCCTGAAATATGCAAGATAAATCAAATCAAAGTAGCTGAGAAAAATATTGCATTGATTGACATAGCTTTGTTACATGCATCTTGTCGCAAACAAGTCATGTATGATTCAATGTGTATTGAGGTGAAAATCGAGTATATTCATTCAACAGGAGCTCATTTCCAGTAGGACCTTAAGTTCTGAATAAATGACAATTAAATCAAATTTCAATTATCCATCCGCAATTCAATTACCACAAACACCGGTTTGGGGCAATCTTCTCCGAACGACCTTGTCAATCCACTTAGATTGCAAATGTAGATCAAATTAAACAGCACAAAGAAACCTCAATAAATTATAACTCTCATTCTCTACAACTTTGCTAGCTGTCAACCGGCACTGGGTTGCTTTGATTCCCGGTGTCAAGCACGGACAAATCTGGTCTGCGCCTGACGACAATAGAATCGGAAAGTGCACTTGCAAGTGATCATTTTCATGTTCTCTCTTCCTCGCAGTAGCTCGGACTTCTGTCTCCCTCACAGGCGGAAGTGGAAGCAGAGAAAATAGGCATAGAGCAAAGAGATGAAATTGAAATTACAAATATTCAATTAAACTTTTTCCATTTCATCCCAACTTGCATCTCCACCTCCTGTTTGTTTGCTTCGTAGAGCAAAATCAGCACCTCCGAAACTTTCTGCCTTCTTTGCGAACCGGGTGATGAAGCTCTTTTCTTTCAGCCAGAACAGCACAAAGAAAAAGAAAGGAGCACTCATCGGAATAAAATGCATCCGCGCCCCCTCCGTCCCCCACGCCGCAGCCTTTGATCCAAACCTTTTCAGTTCCACTTCGTGTTGGGGAAAATGGCAACACGATAACTGGCCCATAAACAAGAAGCTTTCAGAGATTTTCCGTTTTCTTGACTGCTTTTCACCCGCCCTTTTCGAAAGATTAATTTAAATCCCGCGCTGCTTACAGCTGCTTTGAATAGCAGCTCAAATTTTCCCATCATCATCTTCATCAGCATCAGTCACTTAGGGGCGCAGAGTCAATCCTTCCATCCCCATTCCGAAATGCACTTTTCAAATAACGAGCCAGCGAACGAGCGTCGGAGTTCTTCATCATAAACACCGAACTCGGTTCCGTTCTGTTGGTGAACGTCAATTTTCATGCGGCGGAAGGCCACAGTCAGTGTGGTCGGCCAACTTTTGCCCTGTAGCGAAATAACCCAGCCGGGCAATTTCATGAAGAAATTTCACTAAAATCAACCCACTATCCCGAACTGACAGCGTAGAGTGCGGTGTGCTTTCATCGTAATCAGCAGCGCCGGAAAGAAAAGCGTAATTTTCATTTTCCCCCTCGGCTTTCGGCAGTGAGTGGGGTCGCCGCCCGTGAATTCGAAAGCCAAAAGTTATGGCGACCTTTTCCGGGGTTGTTGGGACAGCAGGGGACGCACGAAATGTCAGGTCACCGGAGAGGCGAGATGGGAAAATTTCAACGATGCACAATTTTGCATTCATTGTGTTCGGGTTTTGGGCTGCTTCTGGCATTTGCGTTAAACTTAAAGCTTTTAATTAAATTTCTTTATGCCCTCGAAATTGAAAATTTATACTCTGCCAGGCGTACGTACGTACGGTCGTTGCGTGAACGATATGTGCAAAAGCTGAAACGTGGTTAAGAAATTGGACGTCCTTTCATGTTTGTTGAGCTTCGGGTGTGTAACAACAGTGTGGCACAGCATCATCGTTTGACAATCGTTGGAATGAGGGAAACATGATAATGATGAGAATTCCGTTGGCGTATTTTCGTTGCTGGTGATAATGACAAGTCATACTTTTTGTTAGATAAAATTAATCAAATTCGCGATATTAATATTTTATCGAACAAAGTGTCACGTCTTGTCTCCGTCGACGAATGATCAAAGTAGGCCACGCATTGAAATTGCCATGCTTTTGTTTTGAAGATATTGGAGTCAAGTACATACATTGTATCCCTTGTGTGAGTCTGGAATTGATTCTTTTGCCAATTGTGAGCTTATCGAAGTTTCTGAGTTCATTGTCTCTGAGGTTCAGTTGCGTTGCTGGTATACAGGGTGTCTCAAAATAGGTGTCACTAAAATAAAATGGGTAATTTGACCATTGCATGAAAAGGTTGCAAATGTAATAAAAAATCGAAGCAGTTTAAAATTCTTAAGCATGTGAATTGTTCAACTCTGTTTGGTATTTTTTTTTCGCTGCTCATAGTAAAAATTGAACGTTTAAAAAATCCTTTGTGAGCATATAAAAATAAAATGCAGCTACTTGCCTCTTCTACTGCGATTTTTGATGATTGAAACACTGAATTGGCGAAAAATCCATACCGATATTATGAAAAAAAATTGATCACAGGGCAGCCTAGCAGAATAGCAAAGAAAACATTTGTTTTAATAGAATTTGTCGTGGTTTTTTTGCTAAAAAACGTAAAAAATCAGGATATTGTATGAGAAGGAAATAATTTCTCATCACCATGAGGTTCTAGGAGTAGACAGCCCTATTTTTGCTAGAACAAAGTTGTGAAGAGAAAGTATTGATAGTACCGTTAGCGCACGGTAGGCTGTAAAAATTGAATTGAAGCAGTTTTTTAAATTGAGCGGAGGACATTGTGAGGTAGTATTTCGAAACTCTGCGTATGAGAGAATACAAAGAAAGACTATATCAGTGTAAAAAATCAGCCTTACTTTTCAAATACATAACGTTGGCTAGGCGGGCTAAAACTTACGACGATGCATACATGCGAAGCTGGAAATAGGATAAAATTATTGTGACGTAATGTTACAGCACAAAATGATAACAACAATTGTGTTTGTACAGTCTGCATGTCTGCAGATTGTGGTCCTGCTGCAACTATAGACGGACTTGCGTTATCATTGCCACGAAAGAAAAATAATTCAATATTATTATATGATACTTGGGAATTCCATGGATTTAACATATCATTATCATACCGTATGAAGAATACTTCCATTTTTCGTGGTAGGGTAAGATTTCAGCATGGTATCTAACCGGGGTCACGCTACAGCGTTTCTTATTCAACCGCTGGATGCCAGGACAAACGTTGTTTGAGCTGCACCTCCTTGCTGCACAGACGCTCGGAACGCACCTCCTCAATCTAGCTTAAGTCAGAAGGACAACAGTGCTCAAGCTGCACTACCAGCTAAGTACGCAGTACGCTCTTTGTCATCTCTTGACCTGTGGAAGCATGAGGTAGGAACTTGTGAGATTCAGAGCTATGTTGCGAGGACGCACGCTCCTTCCAGTTGACTCACCATTTTGCAGCCCTTCACCTTGTTGATATAGAAATGTGCGAAATCCCTTGAGTAAACTGCTTAAATTGTCTATAAACTTTGTCAGGCGAACTAGTTGTGCTATCAACTAGTTGATAGTGATTCTCAATTTGAATTCAATTTTTGAACCTAAATATTTTCAAGGGGAAAACTATTGATTTCATCCAGCAATATGTGACAGAAGTCGCATAAGTCAGGCATTCTTCACATTCCATAAAGAAGCATGGCATGAGGAGAATGGCTGTTCCATATCAGATAACTGTGGAATCAACTGAGTCAAAGAACTGTCTTTCATCATCGGTAAACCTTTCACAGAACGTAAGCACAAATCAATATTTTCATGTCTCATACAAGCACACACTGTGTTAGTATCGGAACTTCCAGTAGGTATGCATTTTGGTGGTCAAAGTTTGGCAAACGTTGAAAATCCGATTTTTGAATATGGTTACAGATCTTTGAAGTTAGCAAACAGGTCGTTTAAGGATCCAAACATGTCTAGTTTCTCGTCCATCATTAGTTCTCACACTGATTTTCTCGCGAATACCGGTTATCGTTGTACTGAGAAGCAGCTGGGTACCCGAGAAAGGATTATGCCAAAATGATAACAAGTTCTTAAACCAGGTTATCATTTTTTGATCACTGAATATGTTATCATTCATGCTGACTTAACAGCCAACATAAAAAAATGATCTAAAAAAATCCTGTCTCACTAACACAATTATCCTTCCCTTGGCTATTGTAGAGATGCAGTGGTGATCACGGTCTCTAATAACAACGATTGTCAAACTAATCATCCTTTCTCCCTCCCTTAAAAGACCGTGAGGACGTCAGCAAACCATTTAACAACCATTTATAAAAATTTAGTGTTATAATTTAGAAAAGTAGCGTTTGCATTAAAAAAAGGGACCAAATTTTCCGATTTTTCATCGATTTACCTTCACTCGCACTAACGAAACTACCCATGCAGCATCAATCATAGTAACCCATGAGTCAGCAGACAAAATTTGACGGCTTTATCTGTCGAAATCTAACTACGATGGCAAAAACAGTGAAGACATCACATTCAGAAGTGTACGCGTTCAAAAAACGGCACCCCACCGAGTCGAAAACGAACATTGTGCGGCACTTCGTGGACGCCGGATACGCCCGTTCGAGCATCGAAGAAAGCCCGGTTCCGGACGGCCGACGACCCTGAGCGACAAGAAGCTCCAAAGGATGCTGAAGAGAGGGAAGACCGAGGGAAAAGTTGCTACATCGCTGCGTGCGCTTGGCCGGGAAGTCAGTTCAACCGGCCAAACAGTGAAAAAGTACCTGGTGAACATGAACATACATGTCAGGAAACAGAAGTCGCGTCCACTGGTTTGGAGCTGCGGGCATGGCGCAGCGGCAGCGGCTGAATAAAATGGCGGTGGTGATGGACGGCGAGACCTATCTCACCCTGGATGGCAACGACTGGCAGGGCACTTCGTATTTTACTTCCCACGAAGGAAGTGAACTCCAGGTGAAGTTCCATTTCACACCAAGTTCCCCAAGACGGCACGCTGCATGTGGCTGCAGCGAAGGAGATGTCAACGGGGAAATTTAAAGTACGAATTGGCGGCCGAAAGTTGCGTCGTTCTTCAAGAAATACCATAAGGATAAAGACTTGGTGTTCTGGCCGGATCTGGCGTCGGCCGACTAGTTGAAGTGATCGTTGGAAGAGATGGAGCGGCTGAATGTCGATGTGGTACCCAAGTTGGCGAACCCGCCCAACATACCCCAGCTGCATCCCATCGAGAATTTCTGTGCCAACCTGAAGCGGAAGATCTACTCCAACAATGTTGATGCGAAAAATGAGGAGGAATTGATAAATAAAACGAAGAAAGAACTCGAAAACATACCTACATGTATGTTTTCGCCCGCTATCGCTAATGTTCCGGTTAACTGTCAAGCATCCGAAAAAAAGTTCATTTTTTTAAATGCAAACGTTAATTGCTTTATCCTATTTCATTGATAGTTTTCTACCTACTCCACGAGGTTGTAAGCAATGTTATAATCTGTAACTGTACCGGTTTTGATGAAGCATTGTAGCGGCTATCAATTACATATATCTTTATCAACTGGTACCTATAGCGTTTTGACAGTAAACGACGGTTCACCTCCATTATTTGTTCAGTAACATTCACAGCTTGTTTGAATAAATGACATCGGGTGCCCTCTCGTCGAAGCTCTGAAACACATATGTTTTGGATTCTAAGTCACGATAGCGGGGCTGGTAGCGGATTTCTGGATGGCATATCCTGTGCTAAAATTATTTCTGACATTTTTGCTTCACAATTCCTGTTTTGATCCGTTCCCATGTGATGCAGCTAAGTTGTTTTCATTACCATAGTCAGTTGAAGGTATTTAGGCTCACCTATAGCTTGTGCTCTGTATTGCCGAGGTTAGCACTTTGTGCCGGATCGTATTTTAACATGTTCCATTCATCGAAAGAAGATCTTCTTTGTCCTGAATCGGAAGTAACTTGATGATGTTTACAACTATACTTAGAACATACAATGAATGCAACGGCTGGTGGATTCGAGCATTGTAATATTTTGGACACAAGTTCTGAAAACCAGATTTTTTATTACGTGCTTACCAGCAGCAACGTTATTTGCATTGTTAAAAAAGTGAAGGTGTCGATCTCCCTCCATTTGGACAGCTCTGCCATTGCCGTCAAGCAAAGTCAGAATGAACTTGAAAACTGATTGATGTATTTATAAAATTTTCTGTAGCTCTAAGCAAAGTAAATATTCTAATAAATTTTCTGAAAAAACAAAAAATTGTAATGTACGAGGTTTTAATGGAAACCATTTCGCTTTAAAAACTGGTCGAATTGCAGTATATCCCGATAGAATTGAGTTAGCTTTATGCCGAAATACAAACCTCGGTCCCAAGCTCGGTCTCAAGCTTCATGACTCGCCTGTAATAAAGTAACTCACACGAACACACTCTCAAATATTCTGTCAAAATAACGCAGCGAATCAAACAAAGCTAAGATTCTAGTACCCAAAAGCGCAATAATATAGACCCTCCCTTAGCTCAGTCGGTAAAGGCGGGGCTACAACGCTATCACCATGCTGAGGTGGCTGGGTTCGATTTCCAGGCTGGTCTAGGCGACAACCTATGGTCAGACTAATGACCCCATCATGGTAAACGACTTCAAGAAAATGATACCAAACCTATCTTTGCGGAAGAAAAATATTAATACGGAACTGATTTAATGATAATAGTACCACAGCTAACAGCCCACAATATTTTTTGCTTTGATTCTGCTGTCAATCAGAATTTTTACGTGGATGATAAAAGCATTTTTTGTGTATATTTCTCGACTATTATATAGTGTTGCCAGATCTATCTCTACAATAAGATACAGGAGATTTCAGTTAGCATTTTACAATTGGCGGTTGAAAATAGTGACTTTAAGTGACCATTTTCCAAAAAATAGTGACACTTGGATGCAAATAGTAACAGCAGAAAACGGTTCCTATCACGCACCATATTTTGGAGCTCTGAGTTGCACAATTCTGCATCGAACAAACTTCGTTACCGTGCACAGCAAATTGATAAGTATTGTTTTGAACGAACTCACTTACACCAACAATGTAAAAGCAACGTTAAAACACATCCACCCACCACACACACGACCAACCAGCCACCCACACACACACAGCACCACATGCGCTTCATGCCCGGGTTCAGAAGTGCGCAAAATCGAGCTTGTTTACAAAACTGTTTGACCACCTAGCAGTGAGGGTCCGTCAATTCGAGTTGATAAAAGCGCCATTCTCATTTTTAACCCATCTTGTGCGAGCTTCCCATGCCTGGATACGCCCCCCACAGCCGACCAGCTTGGACATTCTTCTTCGTTGTAGCCTCCATTTCCCCGTGAACCTTGCGTTTCTTGTACGGTTTTACCAGGTCCTTCGTCATGGCAGTCCCGATCGACACATTCAGGTCAGCAGCGGTCTTCCGGATCGAGCGGTTCATTTTTCGACGAACCCACTCCCTCACCACCTTGATGGCTGCTACACTGAAAATTAATTTTCGTAACATACCGCCCAAACACAATGATAACGGAAACGGAACGGGAAAACGGCAATTTTGACAGTTGCTGCAAATGTCTTCAATATGTCTAATCAGAATTGGCGTGGATCTAGCCTGTTTTCTTTCAGGCAAGCAGGCATACTCAGATCAGGCTTTGCCGTTTTCCGTTGCCGTTATCATTGTGTTTGGGCCAATAGCTTTCAATCGTCTCGTAAACATGGAATTTGTACGTAGAACAAATGTCTCGTATATTGTATGAAACATTCATACTGCTTTTTATCTGGTGAAATGCTATCATTACACCTTTTTTGTAAAATGCACGAAATGCATTTCGTGAAGACCAGCCAATCGCTGCGTTCTTTTTATCGTACTCAGGCAAAATGGTGTTGCTGCTGGGATGGGCGGGAATAATGTGATCTATCCCAAAATAAAATTCAAAGCGCTGTCGAGAGCTATAACTTCATGCTCAATAATCAAGCATCTTCTCACGAGTCAGCATGAACTAGTGAGATCAACCACGGATTCAGCATCAGCACTTTCCAAAAATTTAGGTTCGAATCCCGTACCAGAAACATTAAAAAACGATGGACAGCTCCAGGTGGTTGCGCTTTTTTTGTCATTTACATTTCGAATCGATAAAGTAGATCTGTCAGTCGCTTCATGCAACCACCAGAGCGACGTTTCTTTTAATTTGTGATTGTGACACAATATTCATAGCTCTGGGGTGATTCAAAAATGACGTCCATCAAATTTCAGGTTTTTATAACTCCCCCTCACCTCTCTGTCACACTTTGTCACGAATATGATTACCCCCTCCCCCCTGTTGGATGTCACACTTCTGAAAAAAAGAATGTATGCATATTGGTGTTGTCGATTTCAATAATAACGTGTATTTTAGTTCAAATTGAATCATTTACATAATTACATGTGTAAAGTTCTTCTGTCCACGGATAGGTGAAGCGTGTTTGATGGAAATAACTGGCAGAGATAAATCAAGATATTCATAACAGATGGACAAAACTTATAGTATGACATGTTTTCTTCAGCAAAAACGTAGTTATTTTTATATATATATTTTTTAAATTGCACTCATTTATAGAAACATGTCAGTTTTGAATTTGAAATAATCTTAGTTGAAAAGTAGAAAATAAACTTTACTGATTCTGATTCAGAAATGCCTATTCAATTAATAATTTCACTTGTATATTTTATTACTCTAGATAAATATTAAAGGTACGATAATTTTGGAAGATCCAACAACAAAGCTTAATTAAAATATGCTGATACGTAGCTTTCCCTCTAGATCTCATCGGTATGAGTGATTTATATTAACATCTTTACAACCA
>JASCZW010010314.1:0-37332 GCA_034211315.2 Aedes japonicus
AGCAGCCCGCTGATTCAGTTGTATTGCTAAGAACACCTTTTTCCATATCGAGCTCGATGAGAGTTCGAGGCATTTGACGAATTTCTTCGCTGGTGAATCACTCTTCAGATGCTGCCGTTTGCCACTTGGGCCCTACGAACGCTCCGGATATTTTCCAAGAAGTAATGCAAACCATCATTTTGTCGGACTGTGAAGGTACGGTAGAATTACCTTGACGATGTCATGGTATTTGGTCATACACGAAGGAGGAAGAAAAACTGGTACGGCAACGACAATCAGAAATCATCAATGGGATAACGCCACTGAAACGATAAGGTGAGTCAGAACCCCAGAACTGAAGGGTTCTCACGCCTGCAATTTCTCGGAGATCTTTCCGGCGTCCTAGAGCGAGCGCCGAAAGCAGAGAAGTGAGGTGGTAAGGTTGCGTCTCCAAAACGTGGAACGAAACAGTGTAACTGTTATCCCCTGGAATTATATGAACTATATTTATACTATAAGGATCATACATCACTTATCAAGGTGAATCCTGATCCATCGAGCCCTACTCCTACTGCACACTAGGAAAACCTCAGCTTCCTGTGACCGCTGTGCGGGATGGCAGAGGTAAACACGGTCACATAACGGTAGAGGTCACACTAAACCTGCCTTCCCTATTTCCACCTGACTGCAAGGACGTCGCCAAAATGCCATTATGATTATTAAAGAGATTGAGTAACTGAAACGTGTCTTTGCGAGAATGGTTGGTTACTCCCCAGCCCTATTCAACTGATTCAGGTATGTGCAATCCCGCCGATTCTGACTCAATCAGGGAGTACGCAAATCATTGAATACGTTCAGTCAGTCAAGCTAGCCCCGGCTAAGCTAAGCGGCCAAAATAAACTAACTTTATGCCTGGAATACCTGTTTGTTATGACGGCATTTTCTCTGCGTGGAGGGTATGAATAACTCCATTGTAGAGAAAAGGGTCTACGCAGACTTTTGGCATACCCCCCCCCTCCCCATCGTAGACAAGCTGTAGACTTTTTACAGACCCCTCCCTCCTCCTTGCTTGAAGCTCTACGTGGTTTATGAACAGCCCCTTGGCTATTCAACATTGCATGAGAGGTGTGATTCGGTGAGCGGGGATAGACACGATGTGGTACTATCTTTCAGAAGTCTGTACAATCCTTTTTGGCTTTCTCGTCTACGACGTTGATATCGTTTCAACGACACCAGTAGAGAAATACAAAAGCAAATTATGGCTGGTAATCGTGACTACTTTGGACTCCAGACACAGAAATTCTGAAATGGGTAACTATGGTTCACCTGTCCGTAGAGCTAGTACTTTCAAACTTCCGGACCTCGACGAAAGTTAGCGAAGAAATATCTGTGTGGCGGGCCATCTGTACCTGTGGCTTGAAGAGCAACGTTTACATTGCAACCGGAACCGTCGACCAGGAAATTTATCTGAGCGAGTGCCTACAAAACGTCTACTGCCTTTCCTGAAGCGACACAATTTTTCCGTTCTATTTTGGCCGGATTTGCATCTTGCCATTACGGAAAAGGCCATGTAGTGGTATGCTGCCAACTACGTTCACAGTGGTGCCCAAGGACATGAACCTCCCAACACGCCAGAGCCCGCCCAATCGTATAATATTGGGCCATCGTCAAGCGGAATCATAAGAAGACTCAAAAAGCTGTTGTGAACGAGAATCAGTTCAAAGCAAACTGGCGTTCGGCAGTGAATGAAGCGGACAATGGGACTGTACAACATCTGCGGTGTCAAACGAAAGACCCGGCAGTTTGCATTCGGTAAGAAGCAGCTTTATATTACTCTTATGCTGTATTAACTGAACTTGAAGAAATGAAAAAATTAAAACTTTGATCTAGCTCCTTTGTTGACCGTTTGGTCAGGAACTTCCCCGCTAATGTGAACTGGAAGAGTTTTGCGTCTTTTTGGCATAGGTCACGTTGTCCATCGTTGTTCCATTTCTTGATTTATAAGCCAAATCACGTATCGACATTGATTTGTTCTTCAATTAAGAGCTACCTCTTTCTGATCCAATTGGGGTTGGAAGATCCGAGTTTTCTGCCTCTTCCTGGCATTACATCAATGAACAGTGTTCCTTAAACTTGGTTCTGATGAACTTCACTCACACAGTGATTCCATCATACAAAAGGCGGAAAGTCTTAAAATGGTTTTACATAGTTTAACTATGTGTTTCCAAGTAATTTTGGATGTAGTTTTAAATATGCTACAAATTGTCATCTTTATACCACACTACCGTGATATGGCCACTTTGTTGTACCCTGGAATGTCGAACATCCGAAAAAAGGATAAATTAATTTTATTCTAATTTAAACAATGTGATTTTTTATATCATTTATACACTAAAATGTAAATGTACATACATTGTATAAAAACAATGTATATGGTTGATTCTGTAAGTGGCCATTGCATGGTTTTCGGCAATTCAGGAATATTCGTAAAACTGGATAATTTGATAATTTTATACAAAAAAAGGGTGGTCCTGGGAATTCCACAACATTGCATTGAGATAGTTCGTTTCGAAAGTACTCGCAATTTTACTTTTTTTTTGTCCTTAAGGTATTATTTTGAGATAGGAGTGGTTCAAAACCAAATGTTAGACAAATCTATAGTTCTAAAGAATTGGACCGATTTCAATTCTTCTGCATACATAAAATGAGTTTCAGAAAAGTAAGCATAGAAAATTCAAATCTTATATTGTTATCAATGATGAAAGGTCCAGTTCTTAGTATTTTAATGGCGACTACAATTTTCATGTAAATTTCAAATAAGAAAAATCAGACGATGTACGTCAGAAATCCTACATTATATTGATTGTAATGATTTGTTCAATATGCGTTTTCAATCACTTTACTATTATGCAAAGAAAGGTGTACACTGGCAACAAAATAAACGAGAGGAAATCATTGAAATATCATTATGTGAAGTTTGCCGGAAAGATACTATTGCATATTTCGCCACGGTTCTCTAAGGAAAAAGTGATCGTATGAAAATTTTCTTGCACAGAAAAAACAAAGTTGCAATCGGGATTCAAACCTGCGAGCCTCGGGATCAAGAGATGAGCCACAATCCCACGAGACTATCAAAAAGCGTGTCACTGAACTGGAAGGGTCGCAGCTTCAATTTATGCTCTCGGGGAATGGGGTTTGGAGTTAAGTAACAACAAGCAGGACCGAGACAGCAAGCTGAAAGCAATAGGCTCGAAACGCTTAGGGAAGAAAGGAAGAAGTAGAATTCGTTACATGTGAATCACATGCACATTTATTTGAAGATACAAACCTCAATTGGTCCACCTATCTGTGAGGAATCATGCTCAAGCTTTGCTTCTTCGCTGGTAAGATTACTGAATACGAACCTGGATCGTGGTCATTGTGGTCCTGGAATCTTGATATCATCGCCATTGTACTTGTTTTTGACATGTTTTACTCATGTTATTTGACGTGTCGCGCATGACGAGTTTTGACCCGAATTTGATATCTGGCAACACTCCCGGGAGTGGCGGATCCATCAACCTGGGTCTGTGACCAATGTGGTTCTGGACTCGTAATATCATTGCCATTGAACTTACTTCTGAGTTCTCATTTAATTTGAGGTGTCACATGATGGGTTTTGATCCAAGTCCACGTGGCTCGCCGGATATTGTCTCGGAACCAGTGAATCAATTCCAATATGATTTACAAATACGGCGTGTGAGATCCAACAGATACCTTTCATACGTTGTTTCGATTCAAATCCGTTCAGTTGATTGCTGGCGAAACTGAGTTAGAAATTTCGTTACATAATTACTTCACACAGACATGTGTTCAGTTTGATGAGCTGAGTTCGTTGTATGCAACACTAGACCCAACAAACATAGGCCTTGAATTGGAGCTTGTTCAAACTAATTTGGAGAAGCTATTGACTATTCTGAAAACTGGCTGAATAGCTTCTCCCAGAATTGCCGAACAAACCTGGTCAACACCGATATTTGTTGAACCATATGTGGCAAATGGCGATTTTCAAGATAATATACTTATATTTATATGCATATGTTTATGTACTTATACACACTGCTTTGTAAGAAGGATAAAAATCGTGGTATATTGGATCTATTGCTGAGATTTATGTTTTTCACAAATTTTACGTGCTTCTCATACATTCCAGACACTGGCCTCCCGGAACCATGATTGCGCAAAGGTTGCGCAAGATGAAACAGATTACTGAAAAAGCTGAAAAATCCTCAAATAAGCCTATTGGTGTATAATAGTGTAGTGTGCTCACATTTGAATATTTAGTTGAGTTTTTTTCCGATTCTCCATACCATTTTTATATGGAGCAAAAATCACGACCACGTACAGTTGTGTTCAAAATAATAGCAGTTAGTTAAACAAATAAAGTGGAATAATTCCAAATTGATAGAAATATTCGAAATATAGTTCACAGCCAACATTTACAAGGACCTTAAATAAACTGGCAGTGGGACCTTCAATAAACGGCAGGCGAAATTTATTTATTTTTTCTCAAATTTTGTTTATTAAGAAAAAGTCAGTGTTCAAAAAAATAGCGGTGTTATAAGTTAACCACTAGGAAATCATAAGTATAGCGATAATCGGTTTGTCAACGATTTCAGCTTTCAGATATACTTACGGTTACATTTAACTGCGTAACCACTGTTTTTATAACTGACAGTAGACAACGTTTCTGCATTAAAGGTCCACGGGTGCTTGACGTCGAGAGACAGGTGACCGCAGGCCCCAGGATCGCGGACTTCTCGACCACAGCTCTTCCACATTTTTCGAGCGGCTTCAGAGAACTGCGTGTTTAACATCTCCCCGCATAGGTTTTCAATGCAGGATTGAGGATCAGGAGATTGGGCTGGCACATCGCAAGCCTCGATCTTCTTTGTGGGACTGAAGCCGTACCTTAGCTCGTTTACCGCGCAGTTGTGTTTTGGGTCGTTATCCTGCTGGAATGCCCATTTCAGCGGCATTTCCTCCCCTCAGAATAAGACGCGCCGACTTCATCAAGTGTTACCGTTATATCCGTGTTGATCCATGATGCCGGGCATACGGTATGCCGGTTCAACACCATAATAGGAAAGCACGCCCCACTGCCATAGTTTTTGCTCCACCATGTTTTCCAGTCTTCACACCGTATACTGCGGTTGGTATTGTCCAAGTCGTTAGGAGGACGTCTAACATATTGACTGACGACCCTTTGTCCCAAATAGCACTATTTACAGACTCGTCAGTCCACAAAACATTTCGCCATTTTTCTCTGGGCCCAATCGACATGGAGCTTAGCCAAACTGTCATGCCGATTTGCAACATGACGTTTGTCAACAGCGGTACCTTCCGAGGGCTGCCGGACGCATTCAATTCCTTCCATCAGTCTGATCGTCGAACAGTAACAGTGCTCACGCGCTCAGGTTCAGATCATCTTTAACCTTTCTGGACGTCGTATGCATGGATCAATCCATTCTCCAATTTTACAATCTCGCTGTCATTTCTGTTGGAAGTGGCAACGTCCGGCACTCGAGTTTCAACCTTTGCTTCCCATTTTATGCATTCTTATCATTTTTCACTTGAGAACATCCAACTTCTTTTGTATTTCCTTGTAGGACTGACCTTGCCTATGATTAGCATTTTTATTGTGTTCCGCTGCTCTTCGGTACAATGCTTAGCACGACCCATTGCTCTATGGGTTGGGCACTAAAGAGTCCACACATCTTCATTCCCGTCTTATGATTTTGAATACTTACTGGTTGATTTAATGTGAAAACCTTTTCTTAAAATATGGTTGAAAGTGAAATTTGTACGAAGCAATTACCGCTGCTATTGATTTTGAGCGGTTCAAAATGGACGTTGCCAGCATTGAGATCTACAAAATGTAAACAAAGAAAGGGAAATCGTAACGCTACAAAACAGTTAATCTCGTGTTGACCGGAGATGTCACTAGTATGGTCATAAATAGATTGGTTGGTTAGAATCATTAACGCATACGTGAGCTATGAACAAAGTGTTCACATAACGCGTGCACTGCAATACTTTGAATGTAAAACAGCTAGGTCCATACTTTGAAAAATTGTAGAGAGCACAATTATCATCAATCTTCATAAAATTTTGGAAAAAAAAACTTCAAATA
Source organism: Aedes japonicus (assembly GCA_034211315.2). Classification (NCBI taxonomy): domain Eukaryota; kingdom Metazoa; phylum Arthropoda; class Insecta; order Diptera; family Culicidae; genus Aedes; species Aedes japonicus. The sequence continues at coordinate 6,152 of JASCZW010010314.1, forward strand.
GTGTACAAAACTATAAAAATATATTTATTGTAAAATGAGAAAGTCGATTTTTCGACTTTTTTCCGCCTTGGAATCACTGTGTCACGTGATGAATTCTACAGCGTTTAGCCAATTGTCGCATAATTACACCCTTTTCACATAGCCATGTGTCCAAAATGTACGTAAATGTACGTGGATTGTTTATTTTCGATTCATTCCTTCTTTATAGATTTAACATCTAGTTTTTTCCTTGGGTTAAACATCATATTCTTCTGTCCAACGCTTAAGGTGATTGCCATCCTACTAATTTTGGTCATAACAGCTACAAGAAGCTATAGTTCTTGTAAAAATGGTTATATCACTTTTAGTCATTCCCAGCTTGGTTTCAAACTTCTTGCAAAACTCTACAATATTTTTTGATGATTACTTAAACATCTTGCCTTCAAGAAATTACCTATTCAGTGTTTATGTTAAAAAAAAACTCCTATGTATTTGAAACTATCAAATTGTTCAAATTTCTTACCGTTTAGAATATCATTTGGGTGCTTCGCCTTACCATTCGGATATTTAAATAAAATATGACCCTTTTTGTAGTTTATTTCTATTCCTACGACTTCCTAGACTTCTAGGATTTATAGTTCTCCAAGTATCACTTCCAACAATGTTTAAAATTTCGTTATAATTAGGATATCATATGCAAATACAAGTAACTCAATCGAAGTAGGCACCAGCAATGGGTGGACGTATTTTCTGTTTTCGCTGTCATTTTCTTCTGTTTGTTCCAGGAAAAGTTTAGTAAAATTAATAAGTGATACCGTTTGTTTAGCTTTTATTGCGTTACGCCACCCGGAGGAAGACAATCCGGTAGGTAGCAGTTGGCAAAGTTCTCCAAATCCTAGTGCAGTGTTTTGGTCTCATCGGCATTATTCACGCCATGACGAGCGGCTGTATGACAGTTAGACGGGAGCCTTGGCATAGCAGTGAAAAATTACGACGTTTGGACCGTTTCCAGCTCCTTTTTAGCGTATGGTACGGTGTACCAAAACTTAGACACCTGAATCGGATTAACTCTAGGATTTATCCAGGATACAACGAAGTAGCACATATCCCAGGTAGTTTAGGACCTATGGTTTGATATAACCCTTCTCAACTAAGTCAATCACCGGTCTACATCAAAATGGCTGGATACAATCAACTATTCTCTTTAACCCTGGCTCTTCAGCCAGGACACACGGTGGAAATACTTTTGTGTATCTCAAAGAAGTCAGGACAAATGGAGTGACATTAACCTTCTTTACCGCGTCACTCCCAACAATTCACCTAATCCCACAAAACCGAAACTGAAGGACAATGGTCCCCGTTTCCTCTTTCTTACGATCCGAAAATATTTGTTTATTAACTTATTCATCAAATCGATAATTTGATTGCCGTTTGTTTTTTAATCTACTCTTACTCCCAACGCAACACAGTGGGCCATTTTAATTTTTTTTTTCATTTTTCAAATATGGCACAAAAATTAATGTTGCTATGAAATATAAAGGTTATAGTATTTTCCAGGATGCTTTCAATTACTGGCTGTGTAGGAGTTAGAATAGAAAATAGAATAGAAGTAAAAAGGGAAGCTTTATTAACCAATTTCCAACAATTTGTTTAATGGAATTCCTTTTCCTCTCGATACTTCAATGGAAAATGACAGCACTGAAAAGGGTACAAGGCAAAAATTCAGGTTGCAACACCAGCGAAACGCAAATTGATAAACAATTAAGAACGAAAACCATCACTCATGACAGCTAATCTGAATATTAATCTATGAATGGTGTTTTCAAACAACACAGCAAACGTGAAAGCAATTCCGTTAGTTCTACTTTGCTATCATCCCGCAAAAGACATGACTCAGCCGGAACTATATTTTTGACAGTTCTTTTCAATCTATTTCGGTTCTCCGGCTACTTTCCATTTATCCTCGATAGTCAGAGGAAAAAATTTCAGCCTTCAAGTGGTTCCTGCACTGGACATTAATCCTACTAAGCGGTGCATTTTCCGCTCCGCTATACATCTACTATAAGTACATAGCTAACGAAACATTGGTCTGAATCTCAGCAATGCACTGAGCTTTATGCAAACCGCACTGAATTACTGCAGCGTAACGTTATGCTTTCTATCAGTTTGTTTGCAATTGAATGACTTTACCATAATTCTAAACCAGTTCTACATTCTACACTCTGAGCTTATCAGCGATAAAACGATTGCAAAAGGCTACAAACTATTTCGCCAATATCGACGAAAAGTTCTATTTGGTGACACTTTTCTTTATTTCCTGTCGAACGGCCTCATGTTGATGTACGCAATTAAAGATGTTGCATCGCTGTGGATAATATACATGGTTTTTGAATTACTCATGATGATGGTCAGTAGTCTGTTAGAAAGTTTTGTCGTATTGGGATCAACGCTTTTTAAAATAATAAACCATCGAGTCATCCATGCCATTGGGTCGCTCAAAGATTTCGATAAGAACATGGCGTACTGGAATACACACAAAACTAAAAAATCAAAAGTATGCAAAAATGTAACTCTGGAACTACATCGTCTCTGTTTTCTGCACCGACTAGCGAGAAATAGTTTAGAACAAATCACGGAGATACTTCAATTCCCGATGCTTTTCCGAATGTTACACGATTTTTTCATTGTCATCATTGCGGTAGAATGGAGTTTCACAATTTTGAAAGAATTGAATCGATCCAAAGCTTTCTTTGTAGATGTACTACAACTACAAGTCGCTTCATACGCAGAACTGACGGTGGCCTCGAATTCAACTATGGAAGGTACATTGGTACTGTGATTTACCTATTTAGCGTGACATACCGAATTATGTCCACAGCTTCTTTCTGCGAACAATTGAAAAGAAGGGTTAGTTTCCAAGAATATTATCTTGACGAAGTAATATTCAATTATTTTTTTCAGGCTGAGCGAACGGGCTTTCTGCTACACGAGTTCCATGAAACCGTAGTTGATGAAGGGGTTGAGCTCTGTGTAAGGTGTTTGTATCGTGGCTTGGATTTGGGGTAACGGTTCTGAAAGTATGTTTTGTTTCAGATTGAACTTTTTTCCCTCGAATTGCTGCATCATAGGTTGCAGATAGAAATTTTCGGATTTTACACGATCGATTTGTCACTTATCTACAATGTGCGGATAATATTATGAGCTCAACTGATTAAAGCGGACGTTAATTTATATATTTTTTGCAGGCAGCTGCCACTATGGCGGGGTACCTCATAATTTTGGTTCAATCGAATTTGTAAAGTTGAAATGTTACGTGTATGATAAAGATGCCAACTGTATACTTCTCTGTGTAATAAAAACATAAAAACATAGATGTTGTGTAAAAAATGTTACACTACTTTTATTTAGATAACTTACATTTGAAAAAGTCATTAATTGTAGGTGCTTGGTTCTTTAAAAAAATATAATGAAAAATATAAATCAAATCATTGCATATACAGGGTGTCTCACAATAGGTGTCACTAAAACATCTAAATCATAGAAGTGGCGAACCAGCCCAGGAGGCTGAAAGCCACTATAATAAAGAAACAAAAAAAAAAAATCTAAATCATAGCATTTATTTTTAATTTGAAAGATACATGTAATCCCTGGGCTCTGGCAAAACCTTCGAAGTGGTTTAACTTCAACTGCAGGTCCCAGGAGACTGGTCTGATTCTTTACCATTTTGGAAAGAAGCACGCTAGTGTTGCCAGATCAGTGATAATGCAGCCAAAAATGCGTCTGAAAATCCTCCAGTATTTCCTATCGATAAACATTATTATACTGAGGATAGTGATCTATGGTCAAGTACAGAATTTGTGAATAGTTGGAATGTTGCACTTGATCATATAAACCTGATGAAAATCTGCATACTTTATTATCATGACCTAGCGCACTTTCGGAAAGCATTATCACGAGGGAGCCTGTTCATTATTCATCTGCTGATCCATTATTCGGAATTATAGGAGTTTGATATGTGAATGAATTTGTTCCTTTTGTTATTAAGTTACTTTCAACTTCCAAAAATAAATAACATTAAATTTAAATAAAAGTTAGAAATCCGATGGTTTACGCGTCGATCTTTCGTTTTCAAATTGTGCGAATTGCTAGAGGGATGAGATGAACATGGAAATGGTAACCCAAGATGCTATGCTTTGTATCAAGCTTTCTACCGTGAGGCGATTTTGCTCGCTTCATTCTAGACTGACAACGTTTTGAAGAAAAGTGGAGCTCTTACAGTGCGCATCAGCAATTGACGATATACTACGTCATCAAGATGAAGTCCTGTTGAAGAATTTCAAATAAAATTCAAGATTCAGGACAAAGTCCCCGATACTGGATGAAAAATCACTGTCTGTTTCTAACGAAACATTACACGGATCGTCACAACAGACGCTAGCTAAATCAGAGATAAGTAATAAATGTATTACCTCTCAACATATCAAAAGCTTTTAGAGGTGCCGCATCGACAATGAGCGATTTACCTTGTCATCAAAAGAAGTTTTGCTGGAGAACTCAAAACAAATTTCAAGACCAACCTTCAAAAATGAAGCAAAATCTCATCTTGAAACGAGAGAACAAGAATTATAGTAATATCAAGCAAAACAGGTGTTTTGGAAGATATCGTTGACAGTTAATCACAAGGTAATAGATTATATCTAGGATTTTTTTCAAAGGGGCGAATCTAACAATGGAGGCTCTCTCTCTCTCGCTCTCTTTCATTTATTGCAGCGCCAGTATAATTTTTCTGAGGATTCTTTAGTACAGATATAAACCACAACAGTGCTGGCTACCATACTCTACAAATAGTTGAATATAAAGCATAACGCTAGATGGAATATGAATGAAAAAAAGTAGTCAAAGAGGGAGTCCCTCAATTGCAGATTCGCCCTAATGAAAAAATACTCTAGATATTTGCAAATGATTGATGTATACTCTTCTCCCTACAGCCTTACATGCCAACAATTATCCCCCCCTCCCCAATCCTGTGGGTAGTGATGCAATATCGCTTGTGATGAAATCGCTTGTGATGAAATCGGTTAATTTTCCGCGCACCACGCTTGTGTCTTCTTTGCCTTGTGAGCTGGAGTTGAGTCCTGTTGGAAACAATATGGCGTATGTTTTTTAATAAAGCATAAGGGAGCAAAATCTGCTCGATGTAATATTCAGTGTTGATTTTTACGTTAGGTTCTATGAAAAGAAGAGGAAGTTTTAGCTTGCTTTTGACGAATACACTCAAAACGGGTATAATTAATTCAGCTGATAAAATTACCCAACTGAAATAATCCAAGACTGAAAAAAGGTGACATCTATTGTGAGACACACTGTGTATGAAAACTTACTACGCCTTAAGTGGTAGCTAATATAATCCAAAAATGATCGCATCACAGCCGAACAACATCGCCACCTTCGGGTTGGATGGTCATGAAGAAAATACCTTTTTGAGGCTCAGAAATACAAGCGCATCGGTCTGAAGATCGGCCCCGGAAATTTTACCGGAAAATAGTGTGTTTTCGTGTTATGAATATACACCATAAAACACTATTCATGATACCATGAACTATTTTCCCGCCACAATGAAATCATGAATAAATCGGGTCAAAATCATGAACTGAAATCCTGATACTGAGAACATTATTCATGAATATGGCAAATCTACTTTATCGACTCTAAGTGTAAACAAAGAATAAATTCACCGTCAAGATACGAAGCTAGTGTGGATGTGGAGTGCTGTAATAGTACTTGGTTGATTTACTCACTACGCTATAGTTATTCTTTAAATGACTCTTGAATAATTAAGCTGATTACACAACTTATGATTAGAGGCAAAACAAGACTTCCTAAGTTCATGACTTGCATCTGTCATTTCAATAATGAAATCATGTATAATGGAAGGTTCATTAATTACGTCACTCAGTAAGGGGGAGGGAGGGTTTGGGAAAACGTGACGATCCTTACAAAAAAATTTGAAGGTCCATACAAAAAACGTGACAAGGGTGGTTTGGGGGGGGGGGGGGGGGTGGTTGTTAATAAAAAGTCATTTTTTGCGTGACGAAATTAATGGACGTTCCCTAAGAGTGATGAATTCATAAAATAACATAGGAGTTCGTTTCATGATTTTTTTTCTTCATGAAAACAGAAACGGATTTGTTTCCGTGAAGCTGAACAAATCACCCCTCAAAACATACATAGCTTCCAACGAATAATCCCTCATATTATATGTCAAAATTACACAGTGCATCAAGACAAAAACAAACATTATAGTTTCAAAAATCTAAATTTGTTAACTTTTTCAGGATGGAAAAAGTAGTATATTCAGTATTTATTTACAAAAAGTTCTTTAAAATTCAGCTAAATCATCGGAGACACCTTGAAAACACGTAGCACTCTTTTATGAAGAATTTGAATTAAACCGTGCCTAATTTAAGTTTAAAATAAAACAGTTATTCCATTTTGAAGTGCTGCTCAATTTAGTAGAATGAATTCACACTTTTCAAAGTGGCACCAATGTCTGAAAGTTGGTAGTAGCCCTACACGCTAAGACAAGGAAACGGAAAATTCGGTAAAAACTACCGAAAACCGCACAAAAGTGCACATACTGAAATTATCGGAAAACATGGAGTACTGAAATTTCGGTAATGTTGGAAAACCGGGAAAAACATTAATAATTACTTATTTTTGTACGGTAATTTTTACCGAAAGTGCTTGCAGCTCAATGAGAGCATTTTTAACCAAATTTAGATAAAATATAACGAAAAAATCTGTAAATCCACTTTACTGAAAATATAAGTAAAATCCAACGTTTTGTTTCGGTAAATTATACCGATACTTTAGGTTTTGCTACCAAAACCTAATTTTCGGTAAAATTAAAACCGTATTTTCGGTAATCTTATCTTAGCGTGTAGGCTTCAGCAATTTCACCTATCAGGGTGGAGGCGCTCTTAGCTGATAAAATTAATATAATTTTACGCGAAATTTTCTTATGATTTGTTTACACGCATGCCAGGTGCCTTCGAAAAATTTAATGGGAATGGCAAGGGTCTATTTAATAAGGGGTTGGATCAGTAGGAATATCTCGAGATCTGGGTAAGGGGTGTATCGCTAGCACACTTTTCTCCTGTGCCTTTTTTTTTGAGTGTGTCTACAAGCGTTGCAATGTTTTGGGAGTTCTCATAATGTGCTGAAGTTGCCGATGTGTTGACAGCCCAAATTGTTATTGAGCCTGGCAAGCAAGGACTGCATATTGGCAAGGTTGCTGATCTCTTATTTCTATAAGCTCAACTGTCAAAAGTAGTTCTCAGTGTGTATATTCATATAGTGTGTAAGACATCGTGACTGGCACACTGTTCTTAGCAACTTATCATTGGATCTAGGTCATATGGAATGTTACTGTCTCCAGCAAAGTTGTATAGTAGGTCAAGTCTTTCCGTTTGGTGGATAGTAGTCCGGGATTGGCTCACTACGCGGCGCTATTGTACATATGAATATCTTGTACAAGCTGTATCTCGCGATTCAGGCCGTCTAAAAAGATGCCTTCTTTGACAAAATTGTTCAAGTAGTCACCTGAAGGCAGTAAGTCGATGTCTGACGCCATTCTGGAATTTAAGATAGCGGCATCGGTCTTAGGAAAACTGGGAGTTACTGTCAAAAACGTCGAAAACGTCATAAACGTCAAAAACGGGAATAAATTATGTTGGCGGAAAATCGATGTCTGATGCCATTTTGGAATTCAAGATGGCGGCATCTGTTTCGAAAAAAGTGAGAGCTAGTGTCAAGTACTCTGCAATATCGATATTTTTAGATCGAAAACGCCGTGGAATGACCGGAAATCGATGTTTAAACCATTTTGGAATCCAAGATGGCAGCTTCCGATTTCGAAAAAATGGGAAATATTTACTATAAATTAGAAGAAAAATTAGTAATCTCCATTTAATTCCAACTACCTTTGCTTATCTTCGACAGATACGCGTATTTCGTCTACAATGTGCAGACTTCTTCAGTGTCTCGTACTAATAACTCGACTCGAGTCGAGCTCAAACCCTCTAGGATTGGGAAATATTTTTAGCTACCCTACAATATGGATATATTTGGAACGCTGACGGTGACTTGATACCAGAAATCGAAGACCGCCTCCATGTAGGACTCCAAAATGGCGGTTCCAGTTCGGCAAAGAGTGGGAAATACTGTCAAAGAACCTGCAATGTGGATACTTTAGAATCACGAACGCCGTATAAATACTGTAAACCGATGTTTGACACCATTTTTTATGCTGAAATGGCGGGTTATGTTGCAGAAACACTGGGAAATATTATCAAATACCCTGCAGTATGGACAGAATTGAACAGAAAGTTAAAATAATTATCTTCAACTGTCGAACCTGTCAAGAAGAATAAAAAAAACCAACAAGGAAACCTCAAGGAACTTTCAGTAATAAGTACGAATGTATGCCGCAGATTCATTTGAAGGCGATTTTTTTAGTATTATCGTACAGGCCGGAAGGTCTCAGATTGTTAAGAAACTTTGTCTGATTGTCTGTCTGTTTGAACCTTATAGACTCGGAAACTACTGAACCGAGCAGGGGAAGGTACTTATGATAGTTCTAGACCCATTCCTTTCTCTGGAAGAGGGGTCTCCCATACAAATGAAACAATAATGTCTGTATAACTCAAGAGCTAATCAAGCAAATGGGACCAAATTTGCCATGTGAAAGTTTTTGAAGTTTCGTGGTGGTTTGAGACCCCTCCGCCCTCTGGAAGGGGGAGAGAGCTCTCAAACAAATGAAATACAAATTTTTGCATAACACAAGAACTAATCAAACAAACGGAACCAAATTTGGCAAATGGCGGTTTTTGAAACAATATTGTTTTCGTCTTGTCTGAGACCCCGTCCTCTCTGGACAAATAAAGTGTTACGGAATCGTATTTTTGGTTTATATTAACAGGAGACTCTGCTACTTTGTTCCTCCTGTGAAATCGATGGCATAATGCGTAAAATTAATTATGACAGTCGAATGTAATCCATCAAAGACTGTTGTTGCCGCATCATCATTTTGTGGACATAATTAACCAATACACCATAATTTGTCAACTGCAGTCTGTGATGCGTAAAAATTGCGTCAAAAATGAGTCCATACAGCATCTCCCGTTAATTAGTCATCTCACGGTGATAAGCTTAATTAATAATGGTCACATGGAGCCATTGTCCACTCAAAGGCAACACGTGTACAAAACCAAGCTGTCGATGCGTGTGAATTTACTCAGAAAGGAATGACCCGGCTGCAGATAAGCGGTGAGTTGGAGTGAGAGTTCGGTGTATTCATCCCATGGCATGGTTGTCATTCATATTTGAACACATGTGAATCCCACCTGTCAACGTCTTCCTGTCTGTGTGGTCTCGATAGTCGAATGCAAGTGATTATTCTAATGAATCTGCAACAATGCATTATATGCTAATTAGGATACCATCGATTGGTGTCCGTATTCTTCGCCCTCTGCTTAGTGTTGGTATACCAGTCGCAATTCAATGCATCTGTGAAGCTGTCAGTCTCAAACGGCGAAGAGATGTTATTTATAGATACGGTAAACTTAGTGCTACGTGATAATTCTTGTAAGCATTTGACTAAAAATTAACAATTTAAACACTATTTCCCATTTTACCCTACGGGTGTCTCACTGATATTGAGCGCAGCAAATTTGAATCAGAGTGCAGTCACTTCAATGTGAATAATCTCGATTTCCTCGATTTGCAATTTTCGATCGATCTAGTAGCACAGTCAATTTCATTGTTTTGTTTACCTGCTCGCAACGAAACGGCAACTACGCGATGAAAAGTACTGCATGCGATAACTTAAAAGGTCATCCACAATTGATACGTTGCGGATACGTTGACGTAAATTTGACAGAAAAGCAATGGGAAAACTGTCAAATTCACGCAAACGCATCCGCAGCGTATCAATTGTGGGCCAGCCGCTAGAAACGTAAAAAGAAACTTCTGTGCTAGTTTGCACAAAAAAAATCATCTGCTTCAATGTCTCTACCGGACCAGTCAATCGACAACGTACAAGTGCGGGTAAGTGTTTATATTGTATGAGTTAGCACCTCGGATATCCAAGCAACCGCTAGGAACCAGCCTCACAGGAAGGCAAGAAAACAGAAGTAGCCCATGTTCGACCTCGACTCCTTACCCACTTTGCCCCACACTACGGCACCGACGTCTGCTACACCACCCCAACAGCGAACAATTCCCGACGGAAACAACGCTTCTGGTGTCCTGGCACCGTCCGATAGAGGACCCCAACACCCAATTGACTCAATTGGAGCCGGCACCCCAGTCGGAATCAACTGCAAACATGATCGCGCATCTGGCCTCGCTAGTTGCCGACATGCAAAAGATGATGATGCAGATGATGCATCTATTCATGACCAGCAGCATTCATCGCCAGAATCCTTAATTGGAACGCGCTCGGCGAAAACACTAGAACTCTCTGAGTTTCTAAAATCACGCCGAACTGATATCGCAATCCTAACGGAAACGCATTTGAAGCCTTCCATCAACCTGAGCCTTCCCGAGCATCCCATTTTCCGTCTGGATTGAGCTGGGGATCAACGTGGTGGTGGTGTCGCCATTCAAAAAGGACTGGTATACCGGCCCTTCCCCGATTACCGATTGTTTTTAATCGAGTAGGAATCGAACTGCCTACATCCGATGGTACAATCGAAATCGTCGCCATGTACTGTCCATCCGAGCAAAATATCGGACGGTTCCCATTGGATGAACGCCGCCACCCGCTTTGGGGAGACTCCAGAAGAAGCCGGAATGGGGTAGTGCTTGCCAACGACCTGCAGGCTGGACACTATGTCGTTCTCCACCCAGACGCTCCTACATTCTTCTAGCCGGCCGGTGTCGGCTCCACACTCGACATTGCTCTGACCAACATCGTCGATAGCTGCTCCATCCCGGAAGCAATCAACGATCTCTCGTCCGACCACCTCCCGGTCATCTTCGAAGGAACCTGGAACTGCGTGGTAACCCACGGTTTCGTAGACGAAACTACCACAGAGCTAACTGACCGCCGATTCAACGCTTCATCGAAAATCGCACTATCGACAACCTCGACCTTGCCACTCTTGCTGACGAGCACTGGTGTCATCAACGAGGCAGTATCCCGGCTCATCCCGTCGACACGGTGTTGGGTAAATGTATCCAACTAGACATAGCTACAAAACGAATCATCTCGCTTCGCAATTGTGTGCGTCGACAATTCCAGAGAACCCAGAACCCTGCTAAGAGGCATCTGGTTAAAAAACTCAACAAAATCATTGCCACTAGAGTTGAAAAACAGGGAGTTTAGCAGGGATCTGCAAAATCTCCCAAATTACTCAAAACCCTTCTGGCAACTAGCCGAAGTTCTCAAAACAAAATCTAAGTCATGTTACGGCGCGCGAAAAGGCGAACGCACTGTCCCGTCAATTCCTTGCATCGCATAACTTGGGTCGTGATATGGTTAGCCCCATGGAGACAGCTGTAGCGGCCAGCTTAGTTTAGCAGCCACATTAAGCAGGCCAAAAATATGAAGGCCCCTGGATTTGACGGGATCTTTAATATCACCCTGAAAAGTCTAGGGCCCAAAGCGCCTTTTCTCCTGACGAAACTATTCAACCGTTGTCTCGAAATCAGCTACTTCCCGAAATCTTGGAAGGTCTCTAAGGTGGTACCCATTTTGAAACCGGGCAAGGATCCTACCGACCCGCCTAGCTACCGTCCGATAAGCCTGCTTTCCTCGACCAGCAAGCTGTTCGAGGAAGTTATCCAACGAAGACTCCTCGCCCACACTGAAGCGTCCAACATCTTGCTAGAAGCACAGTTTGGGTTCCGACGAGGCCACTCGACGGTCCACCAGCTCCAACGTGTGACTAATACACTAAAACGGTCAAAAGCTGTCTCTAAAACCGTTGCCATGGCGTTTCTCGACATAGAGAAAACAATCGATAACGACTGGCACGATGGCCTGACGCACAAGCTGATGCAGCAGATTTTCCCAACGTATCTGGTCCGGATCGTCACCAACTACCTGCATGGTAGGACTTCGCAAGTCTGCGTCTCTGGCAACCTCTCAACCGAGTACCCGATCCCTGTCGGGGTGCCTCAAGGCAGTATTCTGGGGCCATTGTTGTACAATTTGTACACATCGGACATTCGGACGAAATCAAAGTAAACACAGTGTAGTTTTTTTTCTTATTTTATTCTTTATATTCTTTTTAAGTTTCACTTATGAAATACTGAAAAAAAAAGAGTTTTACTTAAAGAAAAAAAATCAATTTGTGTTGAAAAAAAAAACAGTGACAAAATAAAGTGCCCAAAATAAAAATAAAGAACGCAGTGCTTTCGAAAGCAATTCCCTTGTGTATCCGAAAATTGGTCGTTCGCGATGTGCAAAACGGTGAATCGCACCGGGCTGTCGCTAAGAAGTACAGTATCAGTAAGGCGGCGGTTGGCAAAATTCTTCTGAAGCTTAAAACGTTTGGATCAGTGGTGGATCGCCCTGACAGAGGCAGGAAGCGGAAAACGGATGCGAGAACGGACACCAAGATCATGCGCGAAGTCAAGAAGAACCCGAAGGTAACTGTCCGCGAGATCCAGGAAACCCTTCAGTTATCAGTTTCCGGTCGAACTGTTCGTCGCCGTCTCGTAGCACAGGGGTTGAATAGCAAACTTGCCCGGAAGCGCCCATTTATCAGCAAGGCAAACAAAGCCAAACGGCTTAAGTTTGCTAAGGACCATGCTGATAAGCCCCTAGAGTTCTGGAAAACGGTTCTTTGGACGGACGAATCAAATTTCGAGCTGCTTAACCGAAAGCGGCGGGTTCGTGTTTAGTGCAGATCGGGAGAGGAGCTTCAGGAGCGCCACATCCAAGGCACGATGAAGCATGGAGGAGGAAATGTGATGGTCTGGGGGTTTTTCGTGGGGTGGAGTGGGAGTGAAAATCGACGGAACAATGACGGCAGATTCTTACATCAACATCCTGCGAGAAAATCTGGAGGTTTCGCTGATCCAGACGGGCCTTGAAGAGAAGTTCGTGTTCCAGCAGGACAACGACCCGAAGCATACTGCCAAGAAGACCAAGTCTTTCTTTCGGTCTTGTTGGATCAAACCACTGGAATGGCCTCCACAAAGCCCGGACCTCAATCCCATCGAGAATTTGTGGGCGATTCTCGATGCCAGGGTTGACAAAGCTGGTGTTACCAATAAAAATAACTATTTTGAAGCCCTGGAGCGCGCCTGGGAAGAGCTAGATCCACAGCACCTAAAGAACCTGGTCGAGAGCATGTCGAAGCGCCTGCAGGAAATCCTGAAGGCCAAAGGAGGACACATCAATTATTGAAATGCTTTTATTTTACTTTAATTTATGTTTTCTGTAGCCTAAATGAAGTGGGCACTTTATTTTGTCACTGTTTTTTTTTTTTCAACACAAATTGATTTTTTTTTCTTTAAGTAAAACTCCTTTTTTTGCAGTATAGGTGAAACTTAAAAAGAATATAAAAAATACGATAATATAAAAATACAGTGTGTTTACTTTAATTTGAACCAAGTAAATGAGAGAAATTGAAAAAACGATGAGGTGGGCACTTTATTTTGCCTATCAGTGTAATTGAAACTAGTTTCATTCGATTCCCCGGACAATTTCCAAGCGGAAATGGCCTTGTTTACAAGCCGCGCTTAAAAGCGACAAAAGTTACAGATTTTTTTCCTAAGTTTTCATCAGTTCTTGCCCACTGTGCAGAGCTGTTCCAGGGATGTCAACTGTTGCGGCCATCGCTTCATTGATTGAAAGGTTGATTATTTTATCAAGGCACTCCATCTGCTTGTCTAATCTTTTTTCGTAAATCTACTACTTCGAGTAGATTCGTAGCACACTGTTGGCAAAATGGGAGCACATAGGTTTACGGAGGTTGTTCTCCCAATTTCGTTTGGCCCCAAAAATTTATTATTATTCAATTTGTGAATAAGCCTGTCTCCTGTTGAATTGAAAACAATCCAATCCTAGTACCTTTCCCGCATTGGAGCTATAGCTTGAATGTAAGCAGTCCCTTTGATGAAAACTAGATGACGCTATGACAAGCCAAATAATAATGTCAAGTATCCCATCAAACAAAACACAATGAAAATTCGTAGCCCACCACTCATAACACTCATTCAAAACATATCAACCGGATTCGATTGATATATATATATCAACATTTTCATCAAACATAAAAACGAATGTGAAAGAAACGTCACTAGTTTGTAGACGCCATGTCCGGTGACCGGAGCAATCATTTGGCAGAACTCTTTAACTTTTTCCGGCTCTCTGGCTACTTGCCGTTCACCTGTGACACTCAGAGGAAAACATTTCAACCCTCAAAATGGCTCCTGTTATGGACAACCATCCTACTAACCTCAGCTGTCTGCATTCCTCCATACATCTATTATCAATTCATTGTTCGATCAGTCCATTTTCGGAAACTCGACTTTGTACTCAGCATTATGCAAATTATATTTAACTACCTCAGCGTTACGTTATGCTACCTATTAGTGTTACTAAAACTGACCCAATTTACAGTAAATTTAAACCATTTCTTCATTTTACACTCCAAACCAATCAACGACAACAGGGGATTGGATAATAAACTTCTTCGTCAATTTCGACGCAAATTTCTGATCGGCGACATTGGCCTCTATTTGCTGTCAAACGGCCTCATGTTCATGTACTCAGCGGAAGAGTCGCAGTTGTTATGGATACTATATATGGTGTTTGAAATACTTATGGTGACAATCAGTAGTTTGTTCGAAAGTTTTGTCATATTTGGATCGATGTTGTTCAGAAACCTAAACCATCGAGTCATCCTTGCTATTGGGTTGCTAAGTGATTTCGATAAAAATCTAACCTTCTGGAAAACACACAAAGCGAGAAAATCACAAATATGCAAGACGGTGACACGGGAGCTGCATCGTCTCGGTCTACTACACCGACTAGCTAGTAGCAAGTTAGAGCAAATTACGGAGATATTTCAACTTCCGATGCTTCTAAAAATGCTTCACGATTTTACAACAGTCATCATTGCGGTAGAATAGGGGTTAATCGAATTGTCAAACTGATTTAATTGAAGCATTGCATTGCAGATCTACTATACCTACAGGTCATTCGTGCGTGAACTGCGAAGTGGCCACGGTATCAACTATGGCAGTTATACTGGTGCAGTGATTTACGTGTTGAGTGTGCTCTATCGATTTTTTCTCAACGGCTTCTTTTTGCGAAAAATTAAAAGAAAGGGTTTGTTTTTACAATAATCGTTTTTTATTTTTAAATAAAGACCTTCTTCCTAGGCTGAACGAACGGGCCTTTTGTTGAATGATTTTCTTGAATCAGACGTTAATCAAGAAGTCGAGCTGAGCGTAAGAGGTTTATGTTGCATGTTGGATGGAAAAATGATTTTTAAGAGCATTTTTTGTTTCAGATTGAATTGTTTTCCCTGGAATTACTGCACCATAGCTTGAATATAGAAATCTTTGGATTTTCCATCGGTATGCCGCTAGTCTACAATGTATGAGATCATTTGAATTGACCACTTAGTCAAGCAATTTTATAAAATCAAATTGTTAAACTCATGTCCTAACATATCTGCTAGAATGTGATGAAAAAACGGCTTGACTTAGTGGTCCAATTAGCTTATGAAGGTGGAGTTTAACCAAACCTATTTTTCAGGCAGCTACCACTATGGCGGGATATCTTATCATATTGGTTCAAGTGGAATTAACCAATTGAAAACCACATGACATGACATATGACGTAAGGTCATCGATTAAATCCTGTAGATTAGTTTCTCAATATGTTTACATTTCACCAGGAATGCCGGTGCAACCCCAGTATTCAATCTCCAGTATAGGTTCTGGGGCTTAAAAGCTAGTAAAGAACCTAAGGGATGAAGTTTATGAGTGACTCAAGAGAAAAGTCATGCAATGGGAGCGTGAACTCAGAGATGCCAACTTTACAGACATGTCTGTAAAGGCTTTAAAACATTTATAAACGTGGGCAATAATTGTGTTTCAATGATAGATAAAGTGAATAACTCAAACTATACTTTTCAAAATCCGTATCAGAAATATTTACCGAAAATCCATAAAATATACATTTAATAAAAGATTGTCAAGTAGTGCAGTGAAATAAGTAACAGTTAAGGCTTGTTCGCGACAAAATCTGGACAGATTAAATTTGCAATAAAACAAATTTGCAGTTAGTTCAATCCAAGATGCATTTTTTTATTCATTTAATTGTGCATTATTAGTTGTCTTAAAACTAATTACAGCTACTTAATTCGGCTGCATGAAGAAACTACGAATTTTTGAGTTTACTCCAGCCATTAGGGTCTGTGCAAACTTCTCTGTAACCGATTTAGCAGCTTTTGTCCAAGATATTCAAAATTTTACTATAGTTGTAGCTAGTTGTTTATATTAAGAGAGTTCTCTCTTCACGAGAGCCCAATACCGCTCGATAGCTCGCAACTCCGGACAGTTAGATGGATTCGTCTCTTTTGGTACAACATGGACTCCATTCGCTTTATACCATTCCAAAACATCTTTGGCGTAGTGACAAGATGCCAAATCAGGCCAGAATAGCGAGGGAGCATCATTGGTGCGTAGGAATAGTAACAATCGCTTCTTTAGGCTTTCTTCACGGTATATTTCCTTGTGATGAAAATTTGGCTTGCTCGATCACAGCTGCATATTGCCTGGCAAACCAAATATTTTTTGGGAAACTAGGCGTTTTTCTTTGTCCTGAAATGCTCCTCTACGCCGTTCCATTGCATGGCAGTATAATAAGACATTCCGGAAAGCTGCTTTAAGTCTTCCATCACAAAAGTTTCATCGTCCATTATCACGCAGAAAACTTCATCAAATATTCGCGATACAACTTGCGAGCCCGGGTTTTAGCCGTCAATTCTGTTTATCATTACGGTTCGGTACAGTTTTCACCTTGAACGACTTCATTCCTTGCCGGTGCTTGGAAGTAAGCACGGCAGTTGGGGACATTTTTATTTTTCTAGCTACAGTACGTACCGAAAGATCTGGCATTTTCTGCAATATTTGCTTCATCTTCGCGCCTTTCTGGTTATTCTATAGATCCGTTTTTGTTTCGTCCCCAGCCTTCCTGGCTGTTGTCGAACGTGTATCCAAACATCGAAGACCGTTATTGACAGTGCGTGCAGGAAAACCAAGCTTTATTATAAGTTTTCGTACTGACAGATCCGGATTTTCATTGCGATCGCACACAACTGCTTTTCGCACTTGCTTTTCTTCCGACGCCATCTTCGATCTAAAAGCTTGTAGTATCACCAGAAAATGATTTTACAAAATGAAGAGACATACGTTCATCAGTTTGCAAAGTATTTCACGAGATGAAGAAGAATTTCCAGAGCCTTTACCTGATTTCGCGAACAAGCCAAGCAAACAATTTTGTAAACAAAGGTGCATAACTTGTAACTAAAGAAATGAAGGGAAACAAATTATTCAGAATATTTAGCAATGTAAAAACCTCTAGGTTTGCCCAACTCTGGATGATGAATATAAAGTTAGCAGAACGGAAGGCAGCAAGACGTTGATCATCGACATCAAAAAAGAGAACAAATGCACTTGGAACCAGCAATGGAAAATTATGTATTGTACACAGAAAATAAATAATTAATTTTAACAGGCGCGTAAAATTCGTTTAGTTCCAAGTCAAAAGAAGCATAAACAACAAAATTGTTTGCTTTCTTTCATACGCCATACAACCATGGTTTTAATCTTTCATACAACAGGCAAAATTCAGGCGTTATTTGACTTAAATTTACATAAAATTTACCATACATTTCTGCCAAATCTAGCATTCCCTTTATGTGCACTAGATAATGCAGAAAATTAAAGGTTTTATTCAAACTGTGAGTTTTGACATTATTTCCATGAAGTTTTACATTTTTCATTAAGATCAAAATGAATACACGCAAAAAATCCCTAGCATAGTAAAATAATAACCTGATATCAAATAAGTAGCTAGGTTTGTTATCTCAGATAAATTTTGTTATCAACATTGACAAATTTGGTTATCAACTGTTATCAATATTTACTGAATACTAAATACTAAATATATTTTGACGAATGCTAAATATTACCTGCATGTAATGGATATAAACTGCCAGAAGCACTACTTCAGTTATTAGTGTATACATTTGATATCATGTTGATAATATAATTTGATATTATCACAAGAAATTTGTTCACATCAGAAAATTTGTTATCAAAATGAACTCAATGATAATAAAACGAGTTAATATGGAGGTATCTAACGAATATTAATTTGTTATCTCGTTTGTTATTTTGGCTGTTTATTCAACCTAAATGATAACTATAATTTAGAAGAAAAATTAGTAATCTCCATTTAATTCCAACTACCTTTGCATATCTTCGACAGATACGCGTATTTCGTCTACAATGTGCAGACTTCTTCAGTGTCTCGTACTAATAACTCGACTAGTCGAGTTATTAGTACGAACACTGAAAGTCTGCACATTGTAGACGAATACACGTATCTGTCGAAGATAAGCAAAGGTATTTGAGTTAAATGGAGATTACTAATTTTTCTTCTAAATTATAGTTACAAGTATTCCACTAAACAGCTCAAACCCTCTAGGATTCTAAATGATAACATATTTAGTGATCAAGCACTGATAATTTGATATTAGACCTTGTTATCAATTTGGTATAAACCTTTGCTCGGGTTTACTGGGCATGAAAGAAAATGTCATGACATGTTTGTACTGTTTATTACAGGTGACGAAAAACTTCTGCTAGCACCTGCAGATGGCTTTAAAATTGTTTTGACTCAGATTATTGTCGTTCAGAATTTAGTTGATTCCTGGCATAAAAATGTATGCATATGATTTTCATTACATAGAATCAAATTATAGGAATGGATACTAACAACTCATCACCAAATCTTGTCAAATAAGTGCGGTTTTATTCAAGCTGTCAAATACAGGCACCCACAATTTCTTAACTGTTTGAAAAATTCGGCAGAAACAGGGTGACATTTTTCTCTTTCTGGTTTTCATCCTTCGTATCGGCTTGAACTGTACCTTAAAACGATTGCTAGTGTGCTGCCCGAGCAAAGGAGTATACCAAATTGATAACAAGTTCTAATACCAGGTTATCATTCTTTGACCACTGAATATGTTATCATTGAGGCTAAATAAACAGACCATACTGGCCACTTAGACAGGCCCTGCGGAATCCGAGGCCTTAAATTTGAAATTTTCTGTCTCAGAGGGGTTGGTAACGTATGTATTAATAGCCAAAAAGTATGTATTTTACCCTGCCCATTGACAATCAATTTTACATTTGTAAGTAAAATACATTAATTGTATAAATTAATCATCTCGCCTTGCATTGAATACTGTCCATTCATTTTGTTTTAAGCTTATCAAATACAACCATCGAGCTGGCTGCGTTTGCGAAATGAGACACAGAAAAAATAATGAATTTTAACAGGTGCGTAAAATTTCCCTTCGTTTAATTCCAAGTCAAAAGAAACGTAGGCAACGACATTGTTTGCAATCTTTCATGCGCCATACGACAATGTTTGTAATCTTTCATACAACAAACTAGATTCAGGCGTTAACTGGCTTTAACTCTGCATGAAATATCCCGTTATTATCTGGCAAATCTAGCATTCCCTTTATGTGCATTAAATAATGCTGAAAATTCAATGTTTCTTTTTATCTGTGGATAATGCGTTTGATTTCAAGATGAAATAGGTTGAATTCCTCTTCTTTCTTGTTAGATGCTCTACGGTGGCTATCGATGTAGCAGAGAATTGTGTATTTTGTGACGGTGTTCATTTCTACCGTAATTCACTACCTCGATTTTTTTTGCAATCGAACTGAAAAGGGAAGTGACTCAAACCACGAAAAAGTATAGTAAAAAATAAAGGAAACTAAAAATCACAAAATCTATTCAATCAGAGAGTGAAACTAAGAATAAGTTACGCAAATAAGGTTGTTAATTTGTATATTAAAATAATGTTGCTGCTGCAGTTCAAAAAATCAAGTTACGGTTGGTGAGACCCGTTTTTATATTCTCTAACATTCTTCTTTTTTTCAGTGAGCGAGTATTGGCGCTATAACCATAAGCCATAGTTAATGCTAAAGCTCCAACCATTTTAAGAGAGATGGAGGATCACTTAACCTTCTTAGACTAGATGCTCCCAACGACCGTTTTAAATAAAATTTTGTTCTGTACACCAAACAGGGCATTCTGTTTAACTATTCATTTCACTTATCCTTTGATATCTTCTGATGACTACGTGGGTTCCCTGTGTCATCTTAAGGTAGATACCTAATCCTCCCTATCATCAACGGTTGCATGGACGTGGCCAGGTGAGCGATCGAGGAGTCTCTTTCGTGGAGAATATTGCGTGAAGAAACGAATCAGTAACTGGTTCCGTTTCATGGTGACATGACGTGGTTTTCTACGAATTATTCCTCATCGTAGCTCCATCCACGATGTATGCAAACGTCAATGCTAATGCTGTTCGTCAATTTATCGCAAACTAAAGACAGTTTGTATGAAACATATAATGTTCTGCGTTATATAATGCACATTAAAGAAATGCTACATTTGGCAGAAATTAATGGAATATTTCGTGTAGCGTTAATGCCAGATAACGCCTGAATTTAGTCTGTTGTATGGAAGATTGTAAACATTGTTGAATGGCACATGAAAGATTGCAAACAAATTCGTTGTTTACGCCTCCTTTGACTTGGAATTAAACGAGGGGTTCTTTTACGCGCCCGTTAAAATTCATAATTTTTTCTGTGCAGATAAAGATGACTGTTTTGAATTTTTTGTTTAAACAGATTGATAACTTATGCTGTATGAGGGATTCTTTGAACCAGTAGTCTGTTTGCATGTCAGAAAAGTTTATAAAAATGCGTTTGTTGACCATAGCTTTTGGACTTTCGTTGTGGGATTTGCATTACAGGCTATGTCCTAAATTTTGTTGGTCTTTTTGATCACTGGATTATGCTCACAAAAAATTGAAGTTGAAAACAGCGGCATTTTAAAATTTATTGTTTTGGTGTATAGTGATGGTAAGTGGAAGGAGTAAATGTTATTAGACCATATTTATTTTGGTTTGCAAATCTGATTAAATTATCGTTCACTATTATATTACACTAAAGATAAATCGCCCGGTTCAAACCTCTGTGGGGGAATTTGGTGTATCCATCATCATCATCATCATTTCCCCCATAATCGCACTGAGTTATCTCTATTAGTGTAGGAGTCTGCTTTTGGTCAAATGATCCTTTCGATAAGGGTCCTTTGCTCACAACTGTCCATTGAATTTTGTATCCATCCCGCAAAATGAATTATAAGAGACATTACGTCTATCAGCTGCTTCTGACTTGATCCACTGGTAAATGTTGTGAGTCAGCATTATATGAAATCACATAGGTATTTATGAACTTTTTATTTCCTTTCATGTATACAATTGCATAAAATTAATTATGACACCAGCCGGCTTTCATGCGCACCAATTTTACTTTCTTGGAAGTACAACACAAAGTCAACGTAAATCCATCAAAGACTGCAGTTGATGTGTCATTTGGTGATAATATGCGTAATTACCCCATCATTTTTTAACTGCCGCGTGCGGAAAAAAATGGGTAATATCTGAATCAGAATCCGAATCTCCCGTTGATTGGTCATTAACATCCACGCTCACGGTTGGCATGATTACCTTAATTTACGGCGCTCTTTCGAATCCATTTCCCATTCAAAGGCAACACGTGCACAATGCCAAGCTTTTGATGCGTGAGAACTCAATCATAAACGATTGGCCAGGTTTCAGTGAAGCGTTAAACTAGAGGTGCATTCAACCCACACCATAACTGGCATTGATATTTGAACACATTCGAGTTCCACCCATCAACGTCTTACTGCTGTTGTGCTTTCCATTAGTCCAATGCATGTCCTTTTCCGACACAAATTATTCCAATGAATCCGGTGCAATGCATTATATGCAAATTCATGCTTGCTGGCATCAGTTTCTGCTCTTTGTCAAGCGTTAATCCTTATTGAATTCATTTGCAAAGCTGTCCGGTTTGAACGACAGTTCTCGGAAGTTATTTATTTGTACCTTAAATTTAGCGGAAATTAAATACTTGTGTACTTACGGAAGTTCAGAGATGATCCAAAAGTGCATTAATTAAGGTGTTTTTTTAGTATAAAGTATTAAGAAATACTCAATAACTGACGCAGCAGAAACCACTTGGAACAATATTTGAAATCAATTGAAGACACGAAAAGGAAGCATTGTGCACATATTTACTGACGACGAAATCGCCGCCTAGGGGTTTCGTCTCGACGACAGGTATTTCTTTATACAATGTGAACCATTTGCAGCGCTTGGCCTTTACTGCACTATGCATTTATGTGTACGGTATTGAATCTCAACCCAAAACAATAATCCAGGAGCCGCATCTTCTGCCTTTTTAAGAAACAATTTTTAATAGTAATGATGAGCGGTTGCCCCCAGGTTACGGTTATTTACGGAAGATTCAACAACGTGTAAGCAACATCTCCACAATTTAATAGCATCTGTTTGTAAATACTCATCAAAAATAGGTACATCTTCTTCCAATTAAACGGTTCGTCAGTTGGAATAACATAGAGCCGTCAAAAACTGGCAGCTGATTCGGCTTATCTTTTTGACAAACTCCTGTAAATTGGATGGTTTCTCACCAAAAGATGTCTTTCCTCGACAAACGAAATGAGATTGTAATAATAATAGATTATTTTTCTTAGGAAGCAATAAGCCATTCTCCGAGCTGCCACAGGCTGTTAAATAATATCTGCAACCTGCTCCTCCCGTTGGAAAGACATTACAATACATAAAGGTGTAAATGAATGGCAAATAATCCGATTTCCAGCACATAAATTATCCCCATGAAAAGTCTTCCGATTGAAATACCTTGCTCAACAGGAAATTTCTCGCCACTTCCGCTGCTGCTGGTGGAGAAGTTTCTCATACACGTATAGTACAGATGGCGTATCAGTGTTTCCGGGTCGGAATATTTCAACCGATCAAACTGCGCGTTATCTTGGGAGTCAACAACGACGGCGGGGTGTTCATCCATCGCCATGGGAGACGGGTAGCTGCCTTGATTTTCTGAAATTGGACAAATAACAAGAGGGTAAATAATGTTAAATTGATTTCTTTGAATCTGATTCTTGAATACACACAACCTTTCAGATGTGGATTCTTCGAGAAATGATAAACGGATAGATTATATGAGTTTTCTTTTGCTGCCCTCGGAATGCATCAGAAGGAAAACTATTACCGTTGTTATTAAATACATTCAGGGTGGGAGGTAACGTTTTGCCGCACATGTTGCGGCTATGACAAAAACGGTAAGCCACATTTCAAATGCAACTTTTCACTATCAACCAGTATGAGAAAATGCGGGTAAAACGAGGAGCGTTTGAAATGCAAAGCGAGGCTCACCTGACTGCGTTTTTTTAGCTTCCACTATTTTTACTCTAATACTGGAAGATTCCTCTATTTCATATCTTTAAGCAAATATTATCATGCAGCGGCAAGTTTAACGATGATTAAAATTAGTGCAAATGCATAGATTTTCATTGCCATTTCGTTTTTCTGAAGGAACATATCTGAGAAACTATAAATAATTCATAATTAAAATTTACTACCATATTGTGTAATTTCCACTCATTTAGAAAACGCTAGGTGAATTCAGTCATACCCATATTGTTTTAATATTCTAATTTATCGAAGGAAAAATTTAAATTTCAAGAAAACTTAAACTGAGAGCGAGTGATATTGCACTGTATGATTTATTTTTAATCAAAACCAGTGCCTTGCATTTGCATAAAATATCCATGAGAAGTGAAAATGATTTTATCCCAGTGTAGTGATGATGTTTACATTCCGGGTTTTCATGGTTACCGCTGTCACTTATATCACGGAACGGAACGGAAGGCTAACAATCTGATGGAATAAAATGTTCGGAACTTTCGAATATATGGTTGCTATCGTGAACAATCGAACCTATAAACTACAAACAATTCTGCCTATTTTAAAATCCCCCAGAAGTACGAACTCTGTAGTGAATTATTCTTAATACATTTATATTATATTTATAGCCAGTGCAAAAAAACGTGGTGCTGAATCAATAAGAAATAGAACATTGCCATATTTCAATAGTAACTTTTGAAATATTGCACGTAGGAATGAAACATTTCACTGTGGTATAGCTGAGAGTCTATGATTAAAAAGACTATGATTGATGTTTACATTTCATGTTTAGTATTCATGATGGCGACGAAAAAAAAAACAAGTGCGCGAGCGAATTTTGTGCGGGCGTACGGCTAATCCTGACTTGTCAATACGGGACCTTGCAAAAACATTGGATTTGCCTAAATCCACTGTTCACGATGTGCTCAAATCATTTTCGGAACGTTTGACGGTGGAGAGGAAACCGAGAAGTGACAAAAACATTGAATGCGCTGATCCTGTCATGGACCGAAAGGTGAAAAGGATATTCACGAAAACCCAAATCTTCCATTCGAACGGTAGCTCGTAAAATAGGATGTCGTCTGGTTTTGTCCAAAAATCAAAACAACGTTTGGAACTTAAGTCGTATACAGTAAAAACAGTTCCAAATCGCAACGACAAACAGAACTTGGCAGCAAAATCACGAGCTCGACGTTTGTACTGCGAATATTTGACGAAGTTTTCATGCGTTGTTATGGGCGATGAAACTTATGTCCTGGAGCATTTCAAGCAGCTTCCAGGGCTGGCTTTTTATTCTTCTATGGCCAGAAATGCTACAGCTGAGCATTTCAGAACGAAGCAGGCATCGAAATTTCCCAAAATTGCTACCCTTCATCGAAAGTCACAAAGAAAAACCATTGTTCTGGCCCGATTTGGCATCATGCCACTATGCTAAAACTGTGATGGAGTGGTACCAAGCAAATCAACATTGTACCAAAAACCTCGAACCCGCCAAATTGCCCAGAGCTACGACCAATCGAGAGATATTGGGCTCTGATGAAGCGGAAGCTTTCTGGAAAGAAGCAAGGAATCAAATACATCAAACACTTCCAGCAAATTTGGACAAAGACGGCTTCTACGATTTCTGCAGAGTCTGTACAAACCCTAATGGACGGAGTTAAGCGCAAAGTTCGAAAATTTTATGCAAATACCGAATAACTATGTTTTGTCTTCACGAATTGCTAAAACACATCCCATGAATCTGAAATAAACAACTACGACGAAAATATAATGCGAAATTTATGTTTTATTCATGTTTTGAGGTGTCCGGATTATTGCGGATACAGACCTTATTATAATGCTGTCATCACGCTAAAGATACAATCACTTGGTTTGAGCAAAATAACGTTATTTACGTTCCCAAGGATTGTAATCCACCAAATTGTTCACAGCTCCGCCCAATTGAAACATTCTGGTCAATGGTCAAGGGAAACATCAAAAGGCTTGGTGGAGAGGTATCAACGTGCAAAGATTGATGGAAGGAGTGAATAAGAAAGTGCGGGAGTTAACACCCGTCTTCCGTGGGAAGAGAGCGACGTGTCATCGAGGTGAACATTTCACCGTGGGATCCCGAAATACTGAGCCGACACCACGATCGTGTGACTGTCATCATGTAGCTAGGGACAATTAGGTTTCTTAGCAATTATAATTGTATTAGTAAAGCAGTCTTGTTTTAACTTCGGATCAATACGTTTCGGCTTTTATTTTTAGTGAACCCCCATCTGCAAAATCGTAACTCGCGCAACAGCTTATGGAAATAAATCTTTATAAATCTATATGCAGTTGTGTTGAGTATCACATTTATCTATAAAATGTAATAAATAATGTGAATCAAATACATGCTGTTGTTTTTCTTAAATATTGTTTGTACGGCCGGCATTTATGTTGGCAATATTGGCGCCAACGTTTTGAAAAATGCTTAACGCAATTATCAGCTCAATTAAAGAACAAGTTTGTATGTATTTGTTTAGAAAAATAATACAGTTAAGATCGTTAAAAACTCGTCTTGAATTTTTACATTGCTTCATTGAAACGGGTAAAATTAATTCTCTTCTACACGCAAAGAAATCACTCTACTTTGAATCAACAAAATATTTTGTTGGATTCCATAACAAGGTTTCTTTTTGTTTCAATTCATATAATACCAAATTAATTGAAAATTTCTTCCAATTCAAACGAATTAAATTATTTACTGTTTTAATGAAAAGTATTTCGAGCTCAGAAACGGGTATTCTTTTTAATCTGATTTTGAGAAAACCTTAAAAATTCAATACGTATTGCAAAAGCAAAACGAAGCATGAAATAAATTTTGATATATATTTTATTTTACGTGGAATTTGTTAATTAGATGTGAAACATAAAATTGCTTTTTTATTTGTTACTAGCTGATCCGGCAAACCTCGTACCGTAAGTTCGTACGTTTATTTTAACCCGATACAGCCAAAAAAGAACAGATTAATAAAATAGGAAATCTGTAAGCCTGTTCTTGAGTTAGATCGTGACATACCGTTCCATTTCATTTTTATTTTTTAGAAAGATAGATAGATAGCTTGATGATTCGATTGACAAAAAAATTATTCCTAGCATGAATATCTGTTTTGAAAAATAATCACAAATAAAACGTAAGATGGCAACACTGAAGATTTTTCTCTAACTGTCTGTTTCCACTTGTATGCGACTGCGGAATCCGAATTGGAATCTAGCAATAAATAATTGCTAGCACAATCACCTACTGTGATTGTTATTAGACCCATTTTCAGAAACCTCTTTGAATATATTTACACTACCTTTTAATTTTAATTCATTGAATATAAAACATGATATCTTTAAAAATCAATATCTCCATGACGGAGCAAATTATTTTGTCTCGATAAGTGTTTCTTATGTAAAAAAAGTCTGCTAAACACATTGGAGCCATAAAAATTGAAAAAAAGTGGGGGCATTTTAAGAAAAACGCAATTTAATATTTCAACCACAAAAATAACAATGTTGGCAACACTGTAAAAAATATTAAAAATATTCGTTTGGTAGCAAATTTAATTTCCTTTAAGAAAAGTATCTAATACTGTTTGTAGCTCTTTTATTCATCGAGATATTCAATAAACAAAATATAAACTTTTTCAAAAACCTCAAAAAATAGGGGCAGCCCATCGGCCGAGGGGTTCACCGATTGGTCTAAAACTTTGATTTTTTATTAATAGCCTAAAACAAGTGTATCAGCCAATTTTAATTCGAATCGAAGAGGGTCGATGCATTTCTCCGGTCACTTGATATGGAATGACTCATATGATTCATAACAGTCACATTTACTTTAAACTAAAGTGATTAATTTATTGTTTTGACACAATATTTTTATGAGCGCACATTTCATAGTGTCAGTCTGCTGAGCAGCCATATTTTTTTTGTTCAAAAGTGCCTCAGTGCTCACGATATGTCAAGTTGCTTCCTCTGCCTCTATTTTTCTAATGTAAGTTTGAACAAAATCAATTATAATTTGTAAAACAGATTGTCAACCAGTTATTCACTTTACAGATAGACGGAAATAGAGTGTCTGTCTGTCTGTCTGTCTGTCTGTATGTCTTTCTGTCTGTCTGAATAGGGTGATTATGCTCAAAAAATCCTGAACCGATCAGCGTGAAATTTGTTTAGAGGAGTTTTTTTTGGGGCCGGTGAAGATTGTTATGATGGTCAGAGACAAATCTCTTCTCTGGAAAGGGGGGCTCTCATACATATGAAGCACGAATTTCTGCATAACTCGAGAACTAATCAAGCGAAGGAAACCAAAATTAACATGTGGGAGTTTTTGGAGACAAAAATGTTTCTATGGTGGCTCGAGACCCCTCCCCTTCTGGAAGGAAAGGCTCTTATATAAACGAGACAGAAGTTTCTGCATTACTCAAGAACTTATCAAGCATATGGAACCAAATTTGGCATATTGGGGTTTTTGAAGGCAATGGTTCAGTGATTCGAGACCCTTCCCCTCTGGCAGGGAGGGGGGCTCTCATACAAAATGAAACACAAATTTCTACCAACCATGAGAATTATCCAGGCAACTTAACCACAAAATCTGTATTTCTCGAGAAGAAGCATATTCTGATTGAAGTTTGAACCCCTTCTTAGTCATGAAAGGGGGATGTTTGAGCTACTTTCAGTACTATATTCTTCACAAGAAGTTAATCTAAGGTTATGCAAGAGAAAAGTACGTTCAAATTGATACGGTATGGCGTAGTTTAATTTTAACATTTTTGTCTATGAATTGCTTCTGCACAGAAAGAAAAACACAAACAAAAATAAAGAATAAAATTTATAGTTTAAGTCACACATTAGCAAACGAAATTCATTCTGAAAAACGCATCCGTTCCATTAAATTTTCATTCAGCTTTGTGTGCTTCAGGTTTCAGCTAGAATGATATAACTTTTAAATTGCATTCAACCATTAATTAAGTCATCATGTCTTCAGCGAAGATGTGGATTACATCGTAAGTAATTTTCAAATATTTTTTCTGTGTACAATAAATAGAAACTTTCAAATAAAACTGGCTACTTCTCAAGAGAGTCTGTGATTTTGATGATTGTTTCCGTAAAATATAAACCATACTTCTTTGTTGTCTTTTAGTTGTCCAAGCCTTTTGCAGTGCAGCAAAATATGTTTGAATCTTAGAGGGTTTGAGCTGTTCAGTGGAATGCCTGTAACCAGAAATTAGAAGAAAAATTAGTATTCTCCATTTAATTCCAACTACCTTTGCTTATCTTCGACAGATACGCGTATTTCGTCTACAATGTCGAGTTATTAGTACGAGACACTGAAGAAGTCTGCCCATTGTAGACGAAATACACGTATCTGTCGAAGATAAGCAAAGGTAGTTGGAATTAAATGGACAATACTAATTTTTCTTCTAATTCCTAGTTAAAACTGTCCGCTAGTTTGTTTATTAGTAACACCGGTTTTCTTCAAACAATGATCGAGGATGGTGAACAGATTCTAGAAAGGGTTCAAATCGGAGCTTGGCGGTGGTCATTTAAAGTATTTTCCATGCTGTATGCTTAGGATCGTTATCCTGCTGGATCGTGTAGTTTTTTTCTAGTCCCAATTTCAGCAACGACTGTTCCAAATTTTTAACAAGAATATCGATATACCCATCTGCGGTCAGAATGTCATTGATCCTAGGAAATGATTCCCTACAGTAAATCATGAGAAACTGCCGCAAACCATAACATACCCTCCACGGTGTTTCATGGTTGATTAAACTGAAAATAAAATTTAGTTCATTCTACGAAATCAATCTTTCGGTTCAATACCACATGCTCAACATAACAAACCGTTTGAATATTTCAAAAGAACATTTGTGTGTCTTTTCAGAACTACGAGAATTTTGTAGAAAAAGATGTCCAGTCAACCGCAAAATTGGGCATACAGGAGTAACAAACAGAAAACTCAAAATCCATTTTACCCCATTTCTATTTTTCTACACAGAAAAAATAATTAATTTTAACAGGCGCGTAAAATTTCGCCTCGTTAAATTCCAAGCCAAAGGAGGCGTAAACAATGTTTGCATACAATAATGTTTGCAATCTTTCATACAACAGGCTAGATTCAGGCGTTATCTGGCTTAAATTTACATGAAATATTCTATAATTTTCTGCCAAATCAAGCATTCCTTATATGTGCATTACATAACGCAGAAAATTCAATGTTTCTTTTTATCTGTGTACATTTTAATTTCTAATTCACTTTAAAAAATAAAGAATTCAGCTGGAACTTACACAACAAATTAAAAACTTCCATTTTACCGCAGCAACATTGAGCATACACTTCAATTTTTAAGCAAAAAATTCACTGACGCGTCATCCTACGATGTCAAAAACTTCCATTGCCAGTTTCGGAATGCTTGTTTTAGGGCTTTTTCCGTATTTCGCGCACAATTTTCCGTTCATCGCCTGCACGCTAAGATCAGTTTACCCAAATATGGGTAAAGAATACCCATAATTGCTAAAAGCGCACATACCTATTTATGGGTATGTTTCTACTTACCCATATTCGAGTATTTTTTCCAATACGAATTTACTCAACTTCCTATAAATCAGTATGCACAACGTTTTTGCAACTATGGGTAAACTGAGTCTAAGCGTGTGCGGATTTCCGTCCTCTGCCGGGCCGATTTTTCAGTGTGCCTCCGTACTTCCACTTATATACAAATTTCTGCACCATGTGAATGTGATACAATGAGTCATGTGATCTTGTGACGGCAGTTCCTATTTCCCGTAACGACTTTTCGAAGCAGTACATACTTACAGGGTCCGCGTTGTAAAATCCGTTACTTGTCTTTTCGATACCATTTTGATGAAGTTTGTCAGAAGCAGATAATTTCTCATCTCCATGCGAAGCGCTAGGATTTGAAGGGACGCGCTCCCACACCAATAAGCACAAATTTCTGCATAACTCGAGAACTAATCAAGCAAATGGAATCAAATTTGGTATGTGGGGTTTTAGGAGGCAAGAATTTTTTTTATGGTGGTTTGAGACCCCTCTCCTTTCTGAAAGAGGTGGGCTCTCATACAAATGAGACACAAATGCCAATCTAACATGAGAATTATTCCTCCTGTTATCAAAAATTAATTTGTTGGGGTTTTTGGCGTCGGAGTAGGTTCTTATGATGGTTCAAAGCTCCTTCCCGTCTGGAAGAGGGGAAGGGGGGGGATGAAACACAAATTTCTGCAAAACTCGAGAACTAATCAATTAAATGAAACCAAATTTGGCATGTAGGGGTTTTTAGGCAGGCAAACTGACAGGAAATGGTTTCGTTTAAAGATAAATCAAGACAAAATCGTCAAAATGTCGAAAGTAATAATTTTAAACAATCACTTAAAAACGTAAATTTTCTGAAAAATGCCAGGTGCCTAACATTTTTATTCACTACCAACGAGAAGGTAATAACTCCCTCTTCTATTTTTTGGTGCTATTTTGTTTGTGGGAGCAAGCAGATCCCAGAAAAATACGCTAGCAGGCATTGTTTAC
>JASCZW010010315.1:0-37326 GCA_034211315.2 Aedes japonicus
TGCCCTATATGGGTGTTCAGCACTAGCGGGTTATTTGCACAGGATTGAAGCGGCTGTCATCCACGAACAACAAGCATGAAGCCGAAAACGTGGTGCTGCGTGTGGTGCTAATTTGACAGCTCGATTTTCTTGAAGGCTTTATGCAGCTAACACAATATTCGAGGTGGAAGTTGTCGTGTTTTGTCGTTAATTTGATTCGAGAAAAAAAAATCCGCCTTGTGCTTAGTGCAGTGGTTATCAAAACTACAGTATTTTTTTCATTTTTTATCAGCCAGGTATTATAATATTTTATCTTAATTACTGTTACTAGTAGTTTGGTAGAAGAAATATTGTAAAGACATATGTGAACCAAGCTTGAAATGTTCAAATTGCCACTAGCGCCACACCAAAAGTGGTTGGCTTCAAGAACCAACGCTCTCTTCAGTCCTCTGGTTAAATGTTGTTTTGATGTGGGAAATTTGACAGTTTGCAAGAAGAAAACGGAAGAAGTAGGCAACCTATCCCGAAACTGGAAAACTACACTGAGGAAAACAAATATACTAAAAATCATAAATTTTATTCTAAAACCATATTCGACCTATCCAGTCATTGGAATGCATAAACCAGGTTTATACATTGATAAGAATAAATCAAATATATGCATTCCAGTGTATTTATGAAATTTATGCATTCCAATTCATACACACTTAGAAGATTTTACAGTATTCGGTAATTTTTTACCGAACTTTCAACAGCTGAACGTTCGGTGATCCGATTTACCGGATTTCGGTGAAATTTTACAGTATTCCGGTACAAAAATTACCGGAACTTATCACATTTTACCGAAGTCCGTTAAATCGAATTGCCGAACTGTTCAGCTGTTGAAAGGTCGGTAAAAAGTTACTGAATACTGTAAAATTTTCTGAATGTGTACCTTCAATATATGCATTGTAATGCATACTTGTATAAATATATATGCATTCCAATGCATAAATCAAATGTTACAATGCATATTTAAAATTAAAATTAGAAAAATTAGGCAAAATTATCAATCAATGTGAGCAGATAGTAGAGTATAGAATAAACGCTTCTATAGTTGCGATATGTTAAAAGTGTTGTTAAGGTGAATCGCTGCTCCATGTATTTTTTTGCTATCTTTTATCTCTCTCTCGCAATTTAACCTCGCTATTTCAAATTGATAAATGTCGATTGTTAGTGAATAAACATTAAATCGAACTCCGTCAGATTGCTCACAGCAAGTAAGCATACAAACTGATGCGATTGACTTTTCAATGTATAGTACAGATTCTGGGTTACATCAATTCTAAATGTTGATGTAATGGCTGCCGTTGAGAATGCTTCAGTATAAGCACTTAACCCACTCCCTCCATGGTAGCACAGGTGATCCACAACTTTATGCTTTTACGTTCTCATGTTTGTCAATGTACAATTTAATCATCAGTTTTCGTTTCAGCAATATTGCCGGCTCATTTGGTTTGTCCATATGTGTTTAGAATCTAAGTAACTATTGTCAAGCAATGAAATACTTTTGGGTTTAAAACAAACGTTTTTCAATGAATTCGATTAACAACAACGACGTAACAACAAATGTTCAAGTACTTCTTGCAAAAAAGCAATTTTTGCATCACATAACTACTAAAAACCTTCTGGAAAGGAAAGCGTTAAGGCAAAAGGTAATGGAATTCGCAAAATGCACGCGCTTTCAGGAGACAAAAGAATATTGAATTCGCACAAAATCGTCTAGGCTCCTAAAGTGCCTAACGTATAAAACGCCGGCAACGCAATATGCACGAAAAATAATAATTATCTGAAATGTATTGCAATGCATTCAATATATTGATTCAATGCATACTTTTTATGCATTGCAGTGATTTAAAAGGAATAAAGCGTAGAAAGGGATATATAATATGCTTTTCAGCATTTTCGATGTTCTCCGTGTACCTAAAATAAAAAAAAAAATGTCGCAACCGTGAACTATCGTTCAAAAAGGTAAATTAAGGTACACTTCGGTTTACTTAATTTTAGGTAAACGGAGGTAAACTACCAAGAAGGTAAATTGAAGCAAACAAAAACAAAACCAGAGGTGGGAAAAAATAACTTACTAGGTAAACGCTACCCAAGAAACCATGAGGCTGTTATAGCATGCATATATAAGGCATATGCATTACGTCTAGTGCATAATTGAAGTTGGATTAAAGCTCAAAAAGGCTCCACTAAGATCGAACTAATGCTATATCTTTTGTAATGTCATAAGACATTGCTAAAGTAACATTATTGCATTGGTGATGCATCAATACATTCGAAAGTTAATCTATCGCTTCATTACTTGACAACTGTTGAATTGATGCGATCCCGCAATACCGATGTTGATTTTGGGTTGAAAAAGTGCAAAAATATAATGCTTGGGGTTACTTGGGTAGTATGCAGCTTAAAAGTAATGTGCATTAGGATAGAACAAGCAATGGTCAAGAAATGCTTTTACTTTTGGAATTCCTTACCTTGTATGCAGCTGAAAAGAAGGGCACTTCGTAACGTTAGTAACGCCTGTCTATGTAATCTAAATGGGGCTGTCACTTTTCTTTGCGGAATAATATTCCGTTCGATTATTCCGCAAGGAAAACTGACTTCTTACACATTCTGGAGCAGTTGTCAATATTACTTCGGTAGAAATGGCGAAAATTCCTTCAGGTCTTTACTTGTCAACTGCATACTAGGCTTAAGTTCGTTATCGTGTTCGAAAGAAATGTCTTTTCTATTCCACACATGTTAAATTCTGTTTACTGAAACGGAAAAGTAAAGATTCGAAAATAAATTTCTGCAGTACTATCCACCTGAAAAGAACGAAAAATATCATTGGAATTTGTTAGGTTTCCACGCAAACTAATGGGAGCTGTCACTTTTACTTTGGATTATTCCGTAAGTGAATATGAAATTTCGTTCCATTCAGATGAATTGTTGAAATCCCCTACATACATTACTCAACCATTGAGTTAAAATGAATCAACAGAGCACATTTACTTATACTTAATAAGATACTATAACGCGTTCACTTAAAATTTAGTAATTTTAACTCAAATTTTCAGTACTTTTCATCTTCCGTGTAATGCAAAGTTTCTGTCGCATCTATGCGGTGAATAGTATACACTGAAAAAAATAAATAATCGTTGCTTTTAGATTTTTTGTTGTTATTTGGTTAACAAGTGATCCCTACCTGTAGTCAAATACACACTCTGCGAAATAGACTTTCAAAATTCATAAGATTGCATTATGATTATTTGCTATCAGAAATCAGTATGAGTTTCATAAATTTATCTTATGAAATATAATGTATGATGTATGATGTATGATATGTACCACCACCCATTGTAGCACGGAAACTAAGTCCGACAGCAGTGAGCTCTCCTCGCTGTTAGACTTGATCAAGCTTTAATAACCACTGATTATCCTAATCATGCCATTGTATGAAGGGCCAAAAAGGGGTTGGGTGGATCGATAGGCAACATCACTTATACGTATCCACAGGGATATAAAGAATCTCCTTCCAACAACAAGATTGGACAATTGGTCAAAAGAGCAAGCTATCTAACATGAGGATGCCCCAATGGGCGGGGAGAAGAGCCCGCCCTCTATTCACAAACTGTTAACAATGGGGAGTTGGCATTTCCACTCTGCCCATCCAGAGTGCTTCAATCGGGTGCCCTGATGGTCCCTCCCATTCCCATGAAATATTTATATAATAGTGTATGTATTTATGTAAGCGAAAAATACTGTAATCACTCGGTATCTATTATTTATGA
Organism: Aedes japonicus; assembly: GCA_034211315.2. Classification (NCBI taxonomy): domain Eukaryota; kingdom Metazoa; phylum Arthropoda; class Insecta; order Diptera; family Culicidae; genus Aedes; species Aedes japonicus. The sequence continues at coordinate 3,798 of JASCZW010010315.1, forward strand.
TCTCCTTTTGGTGGATCCTGAAATGTAAGAAATGTTGTAAAGTGTTAAAGTGTAGAATTCTGTGGTTTCACGCTTATGCACGTTTTTGTTTGCTTGATGTTGATTTTATAACAGCAATACGCTTTAATTTTTGCTGGCCAAATAATTATTGCTCCTGTGTAAGGGAGCTAAAGACAAATGAAAAAAACAACAAAAAACAAAAAGCAATTTTTAAATCATCTAAGAAGTAAAATCAATAAAACAATTTCATCAAATATAATGATATAATGAGTTATGATACAGACACATCAGACACTATCCGAATGGCAAACAGCTTAGATTTGGAAAAAGGTCCATTTGCAAACCGGAATTGAAAAACACATCAGGTAATAAGTGCAAAAGCCTACCATAGATTCCGTCGCAGCTTCTTTTGTTCAATTAGATACTTCTAAATCATAATGATAATTGGACATATAAGACATAATAATTAAAAGTATATATAACGTATTAGGAGAAATCATATATTAGATATATATATATATATATATATACAGCAATTCCATGAAAAAAAGTTATACGATCTCTCAGAATTTTATAATATTCGGTAGGATTGTTCAACATCGAAAAATATTAGACCCGTATTTTTTTATTTCGTTATTAGACTGGACCTTTCTGCGTTAGACTGGTCCAAAAAATCGTGATTTTTCAAAATCTTCAATTTTCAAAAATTTATAACTCCTAAACCGTTTAACCGATTTTAGTCATTTTTGGCCATTGTATTGGTATTTTTGAATTTCCAAGCAAAAATACGAAACCTTTGAATATATCAATTTTTGTATGAAAAAAATACAAAACAAATAGTTTTTCTTGAATTTGACTGCGAGGGGCCTCAACGACTCCTTGTTTTAGTATTTTTAAATGAAAGAGCATTCAATTTTACATAACATATCAAAAAATTGGAGATGTTCTGCGTGTCGTTTTGGAGATACAATTTTTTAAATAATAAATCATTACTCTTCATTTTATACATCACCCGCCTGTAGAAACGATGAAGATGCATGGTAGATTACCATGCGTCTCCATCCAATCAAACCTATGACTAATGAAATCTATGAGTAGATCACAGAATGTCAAGTAAATATTATATAATAAATAATATTTACTTGACATAATTATATAATATTATAGCAACTAAGACTAATGAGACTTTAGGTAGATATTGACAATTTGATTACCTAACATTCTTTTCGTTACACAGAGGGCATTGGTATTATTATTTAAAAGAAGAACCGTTGATACGTATTGACTACCTACTGTAGATGTAGAATGTTTATCGACCTGTGAGATTGAATTGAATTGTTTCTCGGCTGTAGCGATCAGGTCTACTCGCTGACGGGAGGGAGTAGAGTGGAATTTCTAAAGCGGAGAAGCAGCAGAGTGAACAACATCTCTTTCATTTCATACTCGTCGCTCGCTTGCGTTATCTGTTATTCTGTTGCTTTCTCGCTTTAGAAATTCCGCTCTACTCGCTCCCGTCTGCAAATAGACCTGATCGCTACAGCCGAGAAACAATTCAATTCAATCTCACAGGTCGATAAACATTCTACATCTACAGTAGGTAGTCAATACGTATCAACGGTTCTTCTTTTAAATAATAATACCAATGCCCCTCTGTGTAACGAAAAGAATGTTAGGTAATCAAATTGTCAATATCAATAGGTACAATATAAACATCATATAAAACACGGAAATTTATGTAAGAAGTTACCAGTTGAAAACAAAGTATCATATCAGAACAGTTATATCAAAGAATATCGTAAAATGAAACGTAAGTGTTCAATTTGTAGTGTTTGGGTGTTGAGTTCGTGTTCCAGAAAAATCAACGCAAAATTGTACGACCATGCTGTGGAAAAAAAGGTTAAAATTGATGAGAGTAGCTCTTTCATTTGTCAAAGTTGCTACAAGAAATTGTATAAGCACATTGATACCATGACCGAAGAACCCATTACAGGACCATCCAGTATAGGCACTACAGGTATGTTATATAAAAGTTCATATAATTCTGTTTTAATTTGAATTCTTCTCTTGCAATTGTTACTGGAACATTTTTATTTTTACATTCTTTTAGAATCGTGCGAAGCAACCAGTCACGAAACGATTGCCCTTGCAGGACCGTCCGGCATTGTTCCTTTTCCCTACCAAAGTAAATAATAAAATAGAAATTATTTGCATGATTTCCAATCAATCAATTTTTAATCAATAATTTGTTATATTTATTTACAGGCTCATTGGAAACAACCAGCTATGAATCGATCGGTACCACCAATAACACGTTTTTTGTCTGACGATAATGAAATGCTAACACAGCTTAAGGATAAATTTAAGGAAACAAAAGATAGCAATGAGCGGTATAGGATTTTAACCACACTGCCCAAAAGTTGGTCTACATATAGGATTATGCAAGAGTTTGATGTTTCCCAATATATGGCCAACCAAGTGAAAGTATTACAACAACAGGAGGGAATAATGTCAGTGCCTAAAAAGAGGATTAGTAGAGCTTCGTTAGAGAGGAAACGCTAATGCGTGTTCGTAATTTTTATAATAGCGACGATATAAGTCGTGTGTGCCCGGGAAAAAGGGATTATTTGATATCCAACAATGAAGAAGGTAGGATCTACATACAAAGAAGGTTAGTTTTATGCAATTTGCAAGAGGCGTACTCCATATTTAAAAATACTCATCCTGATATTAAGATTGGATTTTCGATGTTCGCCAGTAACTGTCCAAAACACTGCATTTTGGCAGGAACAAGTGGCACGCATACGGTGTGCGTTTGCATTTACCACCAAAACGTTAAATTGATTTTTAAAACACTCCAAAGTAAACAATTACTTCCAGATGGTGTTCAGTCCTACCATGATATGTTTTCAAAAATAATTTGTCAAAATCCAAATGAGCATTGTTGGCAGCAATGTTGCGAAAATTGTCCGGGAATGCAAATTTTGGCGGTAGAACTTATGACCATTCTTAATAACGGTCACGTTGAATCATTACAATTTAAACAATGGCGTCAAGCAGAAAGATGCAGTTTGGACTTAGTTGAAATGGACACACAAGAATTTATTGATACTTTTTTAGAAAAATTACTCAATTTATTGCCACATAACTTTACAGCTGAGCGACAGGCAAACTATTTAAAACACGTGAAAAACAATTTAAAAGCTACTGAGTGTATCATAATCTGTGATTTTTCGGAGAATTATTCATTCGTTGTGCAGGATGCAGTTCAAGGCTTTCATTGGGCAAACGCTCAATGTACTATTCACCCTTGTGCTATTTATTTTAAAGATGAAGAATCAAATGATTTGAAGTTTACCAGTTTTATTGCAATTGCTGATTTCACTAAACATAATCATGTCGCAGTGCGTCTTTTTTGACTCAATGCATAGCGTTCATAAAAAGTAAGTTATCAGGTTTAGAGAAAATTTATTTCTTCTCAGATGGATCTGGAAGCCAATACAAAAATAAAATGACCGCTTTTAATTTGTGCAACATGCAAAAGATTTTGGCATAGATGCCGAGTGGAATTTTTCGCTACTTGTCATGGAAAGGGCCCTTGTGATGCTTTGGGAGGCGTATTGAAACGAAATGCTGCGAAAGCCAGTTTGCAAGATCATCACATAACAACGGCCGAAGAACTTTATTCATGGCTATTTCTAAGCCAGACTCGAAAATACACTATCAATTTTTTCGGAATCCGACTATAATAAAATGGAAAGAAAATTACAAAAACCGTTACACACGTGTGAAGCAAATTTCAGGGACTCAGTCATTCCATAGTTTTAAGCCTCAAAACGAAGAGTATATTATTGTGAAACAAAATTCATTTTCAACGGAAGAAAAATGTATAAAATTGTTATGAAAAAACTTAATAAATAAAAATAAATGTATAAAAGTGTTTTTCTTATTTTTTAACATGTTCATCATGTCGCGCGGCTTTAAAGTGTTTTTTTCTTGGAACTTACACTAAGCAAAAATATTTGAAATTTTAAAGCCTTATTTATTTGAAAAGGTAATCGTCAAAAAATAGCAATTGGTCTGTGTGGTTAACGGAAAGCCTTAAAGACTGATTCGAATGTTATACTAAGTTTGTAAGTAACTCATAGATTTCATTAGTCATAGGTTTGATTGGATGGAGACGCATGGTAATCTACCATGCATCTTCATCGTTTCTACAGGCGGGTGATGTATAAAATGAAGAGTAATGATTTATTATTTAAAAAATTGTATCTCCAAAACGACACGCAGAACATCTCCAATTTTTGATATGTTATGTAAAATTGAATGCTCCCTCATTCAAAAACACCAAAACAAGGAGTCGCTGAGGCCCCCCGCAGTCAAACTCAAGAAAAACTATTTGTTTTGTATTTTTTCATACAAAAATTGATATATTCAAAGGTTTCGTATTTTTGCTTGGAAATTCAAAAAATACCAATACAATGGCCAAAAATGACTAAAATCGGTTAAACGGTTTAGGAGTTATAAATTTTTGAAAATTGAAGATTTTGAAAAATCATGATTTTTTGGACCAGTCTAACGCAGAAAGGTCCAGTCTAATAACGAAATAAAAAAATACGGGTCTAATATTTTTCGATGTTGAACAATCCTACCGAATATTATAAAATTCTGAGAGATCGTATAACTTTTTTCATGGAATTGCTGTATATATATATATATATATATATATATATATATATATATATATATATATATATATATATATATATATATATATATATATATATATATATATATATATATATATATATATATATATATATATATATATATATATATATATATATATCTATGTTAAAATATAAATCCCGAAAACACCAGTAATGATAAAAATGATAAAGATGGTGATAAAGAAGATTGATAATGGTTATGAATAAACAATGTCCTTTATGATAATATATAGTCAAGGGATATTATAATATGAACTGAAAATTACATCTGTGCCGACTGCTGTTTTGTTGCAATTGTAGACAAACTTCCGCATCCATTATGAACCAGAAAATTTTGACAATGTATGACTGCCATGAGAAAAAAAAATAATTGTAAATGTTACATTATTTTATAATACCTGATGACCTGGTAGACCTGAAAGATATGATAATGGAAAATTATGACATGATTTACCGGTCGCACCCCCTCACTTCGCTATTGTCAGATTGACAACATTGCCCAGGCTACGCCAAACAGCGTCTCCATGTTTTAGCTGGCAGTCTTTTGTGATCGTATGACTCGTGGAGGCGTGAGGTAGGATCTTGTGAGGACCAGAGGTCGGTCGTACCCTCCTTCGAAGTTGTCAACTCACCATTTGAAGCCCACTTATGAAATATAATGATGTCGAAAAAATAAAAATATGCAGCAACCTGAATTCGAAACTTGAACGTGCCACAACCTTAGTTCAGTGACTTGCTCACTCGTATAGATCAACACTGGTAAACAGTAAAGCTTAAAGGCGTACAAGAACAACGTCGTGTGAAACAAAATCCGTTCATAAGTCAGTCTTATGAAATTTCATAGCTTTGTTCATAAGTTCAACCTTATGAAATTATTAAGATTATTTGGCTGAGTGCACGCTTCCTATTTTTATTTGGTATATAAACCGCATGTTAGTTTTTCAGGCGGATTTGTTTATGTGTGGATCATACAGTGTGGCCACATGAATGTTATATCACGTGTACATGACAATCTTTAGTTAAAAAAAGGAAATTTTGTTTTGCTTTGTTTATTCATACATGTTTTTCCAGTCAATAAGGGTGGTAAGCTCCACTTTATGATAACTATTAATACCGCCTTTAAGGTAATGAAAATGAAGGAAAAATGTATAGAGAAAAACAAAACCGAAACCTATTGCAAACCCACTTTATTCTGAGGAAGGAGGCTTGTGGGCTGAATGTGCCAGAGTTGAAATATGGGCTGAAGTTGGATAACCTGCCCGATGAGATTGTGTGAATGTGTGGGAACTCTACACAGTTGGCCACGCACGACCACGATGAACGCTATGCATGACACGCAGGGTTGCCACGTGCACAGATTTATCTAGATTGACACAAATTTGTTTCATTTTTTTCGTACAGATATCTGTATATAAAGATTACAGATTTTTGAGATAAACCTAGATTTTTAAGATTTTCGTAACTCGCCGCATCCCATGGTCGTGAGTTAGCTTTAGTTATATAACTGAAGTAGAACTGAACAATCAATGTTGTAACAGTGTCATGTTGTAGAGGTGAAAATTGGAAGGAAAATGCGACTTTCTCTTTAAATTTCCACCATAACACAATACTGTTATGATTTAGAGAGTACACAAATAAAAAGAAACATTGCATTTTCTGAATTATCTATTGCACATACAGGAAACGCTAGATTTGGCAGAAAATAATGGGATATTTCAAGTAAATTTAAGCCAGATAACGCCTGAATTGTATGAGAGATTGCTAACATGGTTATATGGCGCATGAAAGATTGCAAACAATCTTGTTATTTACGCCTCCTTTGGCTTGAAATTATACGAAGGGAAATTTTACGCGATTCAGAGAGGGAGTTCCCGAGCCTTCAGCCGAAGTCCCTTGAGGTAAGACAGCTCTACTCTAAGTTGTTTTAATGCACCGAGTAACTTGCGAGTAACTAAATATAGATTAAAATCGAATCAATCTTCATCGGTTCTTATCGGTTGCCAGGGTTTTGAAAAGTTTGACTTCTAATTTATTCGAAAACATTGTGGACATTCTGTAGAACAGTGAGCCCTATTCCACGACTATGAGGTTTCAGGGAATGTTTAATATGTGGTACATGATACGGACGACTTTACTGAAGTGCAATGATGTGGCTTGATAGCTATATGTATAGATGGGTAATTTGCTTAACATCGATTCTAAGAAGCTTGATGCTTGGGTCGGAGTGCTGTGGGCTTAGTTCACTTGTTTCTTCTGATGCCAGAAGCACCAGTTCATAGTCTGGCCGTCGGGCGGATTGCTGTTACATTAGCAAATAACAGGTCAAGCCAAAACTGATGAGTTTATTCAAAGTAGTTATAACTTTATTTGAGACAAAAAAATAACATCTTCTCGAAGAAGCCAAAGCCTTACACGAATAGTAGTAAATAAAATATTAAATTGAGGGAGCACATCAGTAATGTAGGTAGCATGAAGGTAAGTTGTTTGCAAAAACAGAGTTAAATAGATAAAATTAAAAACATTGAAAATTGCTAGTGTCCAATTGTGCACACTCGAGAGCTCATGTTCTAGCGTCAGTTGGTTTGACAGCTGCTGTGCAAAAACAGAAAGAAAGCAAATGTCAGTGGTCGCTTGCTGAGCAACGAGGATTACTCGAGGTACCTTAAAAAAAACCTCTGAAATTGCTCACGATAAGGAGCTGTCATGCCCCTTGTGAAGTCTCTGCTAATGGTTCTTCTTGAAAAAAATTGTGAGGATTACTACCTACAACACCTGACGGATCTCGGAGTTTCTGATTTTGAGAAACATCTTCGTCAGAAGTTGGAAATATATATGGGGGTGGAAGCAGGATAAATGCTTAGATCCGGAACTCTCGATGTTCCCCGGAAAGAGGATTTCTACTCGATCTGCTGTGCTTTCTATACCGAGTTGATCAAACAGATTATTAGGCGCTTCGATCCGAATGATCTAGTTCTGATTACTGCATCCAGTGTTGAAGAAGCTGCACACTTTGAAGAAGTTCAACTCGATTACTAAACAATATCAGAACTTCTTTGAAAGCGGTGAGGAACAGGCTATCGAAAATAAGATTGCAAGTACATCGGATAACTTGAAAACTTATTAAAGAAAACTCCTGTGTTTCAAACGAGAGAAGTTGTTTTTTCCTTGCTCAAATGATGAGTAGCTGGGGTTTTTCCTTGCTAAGTAAGAACATTGCAAAAATTCTTTAAATTCCGCGTTTTTCGGGAGCAGTGGAGAAAGTTTTCTCGCATTATAATCTGAACAAGACTAAAATGAGGAACCTTCTGATTACGGACACAACGCATTTCATACTAGATCCAAATTTTACATGAAAGGGAAAGGAAATCAGTTATCATTAACATCACAAATTGAATCTGAAATCAACAAATTTATATACAAACATCATAAAAATGTTGGATTGTTAATTTCGTTCAGATTTGTTCACCTATCCTTGAATTTTCAGTAATAGAAATAAACACCTCATGATTTATTATCATATCAATACAGGCATGTAGGAAGAGCTTAAGTGTAACGATTAATTTTCCCTGAGAACATGAATCCCTCGTATCTTATCCATTTTCCTGTAGAACGTTTTGCTGTAGTGTGATGTAGGGAATTTCACGAAAAAAGAAATTATTTTTGCAGCAGTATCCACCTGAAAAGAACGAAAACTAAAATTGGAATTTGTAAGGTTTCCACGCAAACTAATGGGAGCTGTCAATTTTACATTCAGAAAAAATATTCCGCTCGATTACACAAAGGTTTTTTTTCACGGGGGATTCGTTCCACTTTTAGTATGGAACCGTTTAAATATATACTAAATAGAGTTTTTTCACCAAAAATTGTGAATTTTTTGAAAAACTGCCATATAATTACTTTTGGCCGAAAACGTAAAATGTGATTTGAATTAGGTTGATAAGTTGTTCTGTTATGGAGTTATCGCCGAAAACCACCCGTGCAAAAAAAACGTGCCAAAAAAACTCTCAGTGTAACCTTTTGTAAGTGACGGTTCGTTCCATGCAGATCAATTGTCAAAATTCAGCTTGGTAAATAAGAACAAAATTCCTTAACCTCTCTACTTTTTAAGTCTGTACTACCCTATTATTAAAAAGAAAGTTAATAGTCAGGCACCTGAAAAATATTAGTTCTACTTTTTCAACACAAAGTTTGAAGTAAAGATTTTGGCCAAGATTTTCTGCAGTTAAACACAGATAAAAAGATTATTTTGGCAAAAATTAAAGATGCACGGAGAGAAATGAGTCTTGTTTGAAACAACCAAAACTATGGTTAGAATGCAAACTCTGGTTCTGCTTGAGTTAAAGTTGATATTTGTTTGCTTTAAACTCGCGATTGTAGTTGAAGCAAATCTCTTTTTCAAGTGATTTCTACTCAGATAATAACATTGTTTCAAATTAAATGTTAGTTGATTGGAACTACAAGTCTGCTTATTTTCAACTTTAAAAATGTTTGTTTTAACCAAAAATTAAATTGCTAGACACCGTTCTGTTTTGTTGATTCAAACTGAGATCTTAGGTTGTAATAACCCAATTTTTTGGTTAAAATGGCCATAGTTTATGGTGTGGTAAATGCCAACCTTAAATATGATTGTGAACAAACTAGATGATTAGTTTCCTTCATCTGATGTCAGCAAAATTACTATCAGCTATTCATGCGGGGACATTTCGAGAGTCCGGAGTGAAATTAGTGATTCAGTGTGATTTATGATTCACAGTGATTTTAAGTTTATTACAGTTTTATGTTATTGTTTATAAAAAAAATAAAATGCCGTATAACCGGGAGAGCATAAAGTGATTTTTTTTTGTTATTCTAAACTAGAACTAAACACATAGTTGTCCATTCCCTATGGTATTCTTTATACCTTTGCGTTTAACGGTAATCCAGCTATATAAATTTTAAATAAATAAATGGAACAAAAAATACGGGAGCTGTAAACTAATTTTTTATTGATTTAACGAACTGTTTGGTTATTTCAAACAATACCGCTGGTTTCAATTACCGATTCGATGTTTATTTCAAACAACGAGTTGGTTTAAATTTTGGTTGGAGCAAGCGTTGAGTGTTGTTTGAATTTACCTAAAATTTATAAGCTGTCAAAATCGCACAACCAATATCATGATTTTTTCAAACAAATGTTGGTTAAATTAAGGTTGAACCCCGCATCAAAAACAACCTAAATTTTTAGTTCTTTCCAAGCATTCCGGATTGTCAAAGTAAACCAGTAATGTGCTTGTGCATTTTTTAATCTCAAAATTTGGTTGATTCAACCTAAACTATGGTTGTTTATACCATACTTTTTTCTCTGTGTGGGAACGAAAAATAATGTGGCAACCCTGATGACACGAGGCTTTTCCATATCCAGCATTTGAAGAGGTAAGACTATAATCACCAGATTCATAGTCTGGCGGATACAACAACGGGAGCCAATTTGAACTGTCACTTGGTGGAGCCAATCGAGCATGTCTCAAGTAATTCATGTTAAGGGCCTAAATTCCATTTGTAAACAATGACTTTAAATATCGATGTCTCTTGAATCTTAAATCATTCTCGTGAAATGAAAGCAGCATTTGGTAGAAGCAAGTTCTGTCATATGGAGTAGCAGGATATAGTGGGATTCTCGTTATTCGTGAGAGATCAACGTTTAAAGTCATTGTTTACAAATGGCTTTTAGGCCCTTAACATGAATTACTCGAGATATGCTCAATTGGCTCCACCAAGTGGCAGTTCAAATTGGCTCCCGTCGTTGTATCCGCAAGACTATGAATCTAGTGACTATAGGTAAGACGTGTCTCCGGCAACTGCGCGCTGGTTGATTCCTGAGTGGCATATCGGTCTTCACACATCCGATCTTCACAATGTTCAAGTTCAATCCTGTTCAATAAAGAATCATACATTTGTTTGAATAATACATCTTTTTTTAAATATTATTTGAAAGAAAAATAGGTGGATAACTTATTTTCAACGAACATGTTCGGATAACGACTTCCAAAGCATTTTCTGTTCTTGGTTCATTTGTCGACATGCTTCCGAATTCACTGATATATATTGAAAACACGTAGCATCCTAGAATATGCTTCCTTGATTTGGTCTCCGTACAAAAGGTTACATCCACTGTCCTGCGTTTCGCGAATTGATACCGCTAAACAGTTCCCATCGACGTTTTAAGGACTCCAACTTGCTTGATGTTCCTTATCACCGAACCAATTACGGTGACAACAACCCTCTTGTCGCATGTATTGGGACATCAAATGACATTTCTGACGAGTTCGACTTTAACATGCGTAGAAATATTTTTGAAAACCGAATTACCCGAATTGTTTAGTTATTTAAGTTAAATTAAAATACATTCTGTACGCTTTTTTTTGTCGAAGACGATAATAAATAATAACAAGCATATCAACCCTATCGGGATGTCCCTTGATTTTTTTTTAATGACACATCTATATTTCCTCCTTCGTGTATACAACTGAATTCACTCAAGACATCGCAAAATCCGCTGAACGCGAGGGATGCGCCATACCGACTCTTATGAGTAGACAAAACTGGCAGGAGTGCCGGCGATGCAACAAGTGGCCGCCATTACCTGGTTGATGGCTCAGAAATTGGCACTTGAAAAATGCCTAACCAATCCATCAAGCAACAATTTATGCTGATGAGTTTGTTTGCTTTTTCTTGTTTCTGGTCCATGCCATGCCACTCCAACAGTCGTTCGTATGAAAGCGAGAGTCAATTGGCATCATTGTCCAAATCATCTCCGAGGCGCGGTTGATCACGGTAGGTATATTTAGGTAATTTTTTTTAATTCTCCCCTCCTTATAGGTAATCAGTTTGGGGTTTGTATGGTTGTTTGGTTGGCAAAAGTAAATGCGGACTTTTGCACACAGGGTTTTGAACGTATGCGTAACAGTACAGCACACCGAGGACCTGACTCATTCATGTGCGAAACAAGGTGATGCAAATCTGGTGCGCAATTCCGTGTTGGGGGCTCTTCCTGATGGGTAATCGTTCGCAAGTAGGTATGGCACACGTGGTGATGAGTGAGCATTTTGTCCGCACGCATCTATCTGAACCCACTACGTACATGCTTAGGGTTTTTTGGGCTGACTGACATGGAGCTGACCTCTATCGGGTTGTTGACGATTAACTCAGCTCATTTTCAGTTGACCTACTCACCTCGTTAAATTTGAACTTATCACTTCCTTCTTAATAGTAGATGTGCCTTGAAAACTTACAATATTCCAGCGCCTTTGAAACTGGCGGATATCGGGCCATGAATGTTACACCAACATTTGCCCAATGATAACCTCTGAAAATCTTCATCAGATTGTTCTTTTTCTTTACTTTTCTACAGCAATCATCAAATTAACAATTCCGGCATCCGGCGGTACCTGAACTCTCAACGCCCATAGGAATGCAAACTGTTTCGCAATCGACATTCAACAACCGGTAAACATTCGGTGAAGCAATCGTTACCGTGTTGTATTGCGATAATGTGAATTGTATAAGACAGCAGCCCCTCACTCGATCACGGTTGGACGACACAAATGGACCCAGATAGCAAAGTGACAAACACGTTCCGGTACCTACTGTAGAGTCGCGCGGAATTGGAATAAGAGGCGGATGTGTTGGTCGTGTGACGCACAATTCCTGCGCTGCCGGCTCCATAAAGCCAAGGTGAAAGAAAGCAAAACCTGAAGGTTGAAGCACCCATTTCTGGCTGCCGTTGACTTCATTCATGACTTCCACGCTGCGAATTGTGTCCATATTCCGAACATTCAAAACTCTACATCAGCTGGTCCCCACTCGAATAAGGTGTATGATTTATATTTCCATTCATTGACGGCTCACGCGATGGAGTGGTAATTTCCTTGCCTGGTAGGGAGGATTTTCAAAAGTAACTTGGCCGCTATTGAAGCTGTTGTGTAGGGTGTTTTTTTTATAACGCGGTGTGATCGCTAATACCACACCATCCGAACGCAACGTGTTCATCACAGTTTGTAACTTTTGATCTGGGCGTCCATTTTTGGTATGCATCCTGGTTGAATGAGCACACGGATGGAATTCGACATCTGATCGAGAGCGGTAAGGCCGGGTTTTAATTCTGTTTTCGCTAGGATAGTTATACTATTTTCTCACCTCACCGCCATCCATCTCCGCGTGACATGACATGCGACAGATCTACGAAAACTGGTATTTGTGCTGACCTCAACCACATGAAAGGAAACTGCAGCGCATAATCGATGAATGGTTTGTTTGACGGAGAACTCCGAATCGACTACAAACGAGCAGTTGGGATCGGCACCGTAAAAGTAGTGAGCATGGGAAGATATTTTAGAAAGGTTTAGGGAGCGAGAGAGAAATTAGATGCAGAAAGGCCATATATGTAAGGCGTGCAAAATTTGGACAGGGTTTCATTTTGGTGTGGAATGTTAAACTGTCACTTCCTTGATGGGGGTTATTGATCAAGGCGGGATGAATGAAACTGAGCACTTTCATAGTTTGTTTCCTTGAATTCCGGTTTGACTGCAGGTAAAATTATTGAGCCTGTCAGTTGTTTTTTTTTGCGTAGGACTTCGTCTGTATTACAAATAATGTTTTTATTGCGTGCAGTGCGCCAAATTTAAATTATAATGTTTTGAAATTGGAAATATCTTCCTAACATCATGGGGTCCCAAAAGTAATAGCAATTTCAGCTAGAACCCAAGATGTGAAGAGAAAGTATTTATCGATAGGTCAGATACTTTGTCTCCACATCTTGGGTTCTAGCTGAAATTGCTGTTCACTACTGGGATCCCACGATGTTGGGAAGATATTTTCAATTTCAAAACACTACGTCTGTGTTTTCAATAAAGAGGTACCCGTTGCGAGTGCGAAAAGTTGGAGGGTCACTTAGGTTATGTCATTTCACGATCGATTTAAACAATGGTTGATCAAATGTTTTAAATTTAATTTTCAGCCAAAAATATTGATAACTGACAAAGTTACAGAAGGTTGAACAACGTGTTTTTTGGAAGGAAAATTTTACTCGGCTTTTTTTTGCTACTGAGTGTACTTATACTAATAGTACTTAATTGTACTTTCAATGCAAAAAAATTGTAAGTTTTTTTATTAAATGGTGTATGAATGAAGTCATTGTGTTCAGTTGATCGAGAGTTATTAGCGTTCAATAATCGTTCACTTTATCGTAAAGCTGTTATTTTTCAAAATTTTTAAATGACACCCGATTAAGAAAACAGAAACATAGTTCTGCGTTAAAAACAATCTAGATAGACACAGATTTGTTTAAATTTTTCTCATACAGCTATCTGTATGTAAAGATTACAGATTCTTTAGATATACCAAGATTTTTAAGATTTTTGGCAAGTGCTTGTCCACTAATAAACCAAAATTTCATGAGGCCCATGAAGCATAAGAAAACATTTAACGCTGACACTACAGTGACAGATAACAGTCAGTTTGTGTGTGTGCCCTTAAAAGATTTTTCCATACATTTTTGAGGTAATTTTTTAAGAAAATGTTATAGAATTTCCCAACGACTCTATGAAAAGTTCTCAGACTTTAATGGACATTCTACCTTTTGGGTCAGTAAATCCAGAAATCCTAGAGGCACAATGTTAAAACAGCTCGTTGCTGAATCCGGTCTTACTTACATTAACGATGGTAGTCACAACAGAATTGATCACTCTTCCGACGATTTCTCTGCTCTCGATCATTATATCTGTTCCCATACCCCAACATCCTAGCTTTCTTGGCGTGTCCACGACGATTGCTGCGGGATTTATCACTTGCTTATTATCATCTCTCTGAACCGATCCCTCCCAACTACTTCCTGCCGTCCTAGATGGAGGTACGAACTGATCGATTGGGTCAACTATCAGAACGAAGTGTTTACGATTTTACCAACCTTGCACTGTCCTGTTCTGATGATTTTTTTTAAAAGTTTTTTAACAAGTTTATTTATTTGTACAGGCTCAATCGAATCAACTTTAAAGAGCCAAATTTTCATTTTTATATACACCGTATATAAATCAGTTATCGTATATACATTATTAAACCTAATGTTAGTGGGGAAGAACCGATTACTGTTGGCATAGTAAGCCATGAACTCTATGTTAATCATTAGTCTTTAATAAACCCTCAGTTCTATCTATCATTCGCTACGCACCAGACGTGTTTCATTTCCATTAGGTTATGGGTCCAGACACGTTGACTTCATAGCAACGCGTAGCAACGGAAAAATACGAGCGAATTTTTTTTTCAAGCGCTCCTTTGAAGATGCCGACGAACCATAACAACGATGAAAACTCCAATCAAGGACGGTACGGAAATGGAACCATTTCAAAGTTGCCTGCGGTGAGCGGAATTTCGTTTCCAGCGACGGAACGATTGCGTGGAAGAGATAATTACACCTCTTGGGCGTTTGCAACCAAGATGCCCTTGATCCGTGAAGGAACTTGGGACGCTGTAGCACGGGGAGAAGAGGATCCGGTAGACGCAATTTCCCTTCGAGCACTTGCCACCATCTGCCTAAGCATTGAGCCGGTGAACTATAGTCTGGTTCAGAGTGCAGAAACGGCAAAAGCGGCATGGACCAATTTGAAAAACGCTTTCCAGGACGATGAAATGACCCGGCGGACAGGCCTACTACGGAAGCTAACCAGCATACGGCCAGTCACAAACTGTCTGATGTTGGCTTCAAGGTTGACGACACGTGGTTGGCTAGTCTTCTTCTGATGGGTCTACCGGAGATGTATGAGCCAATGATTATGGGCCTCGAGGCGTCCGGGACCCTGATTACGGCGGATGCAGTCAAAGCCAAAATCCTTCAAGATGTGAAGAAGAGCAGTGTAGCGAAGTCCAGTTCCAGTGACGGAGCTTTCCACAGTCACCCGAACAAGGAGCAGAAGGAGAAAGCTTCAGTGAAGTGCTTTAAATGCAAGCGTTTGGCGCATTTTGCGTCGGAGTGTCAGAAGCGAGAGGCCAATGACAACAAAAATGAGAAGAAATCGGGCAAGCAAGCTGCATTCAGTGTCCGTGATGTACGAACAAACGTGAGAGAGGAATGGATTTTTGATTCGGGGGTGACGTCCCATATGTAAGACGATTTTGAAAGGTGTCAAGGAAGTGGCACAGCATATCAACGTGGCCAATAATGCAGAATCTCCAGTGATCGCAACCAGAACAGTGAAGCTCACAGCTGATGTGGAAGGTAATTCGTGCGATTTGACGATGGCTAATGTCCTGTGCATTCCAGACCTAGCGCTCAATTTGCTGTCCGTGAGCAAAATATGCAACAACGGATATCGTGTAGTTTTCATGAAGGACGCTTGTGAAGTGCGATCGAAATCCAACGGACTAGTCGTTGTTGGCAGAGAGGCAGGAGGTCTCTACAAGTTGTGCTTGGTCAACAAAGAAGTTTCGTGTGCGGCAAAGGAAGCGGACGATATGGTTCTGTGGCACCGGCGGATGGGCCATTTGCATCATCAGAGCCTGAAGCAGCTACGTGATATGGCTACTGGTATCCGATTCCGCGATGCGACTATTCCCACGTGTACTGTATGCCTACAAGGAAAGCAACATCGTCAATCGTTCAAGAAGAAAGGCACTAGCGTTGGCGAGGTACTAGAGCTGGTGCATTCGGATTTATGCGGGCCGATGGAGAACGTCTCGATAGGCGAGAGCAGATATTTTTTTGACATTCATCGATGATGCTAGTAGGAAGGTGTTTGTCTACTTCCTCAAGTCAAAGAAGCAGGTTTTGGATTGTTTCAAGAATATCAAGGCTTATGCTGAGAATCAAACCGGTAAGCGTATCAAGCGACTTCAAACGGACAATGGTTCTGAGTACATGAACCAAGAAATGGAACGATTCTTGCGCAGTTCGGGAATTCATCATGAAACGACGGTTCCTTACAACCTGGAGCAGAACGGCCTCGCTGAGCGGATGAATCGGTCAGTGGTTGAAAAGGCACGGTGCTTGCTGTTCGATGCTGAGTTGGAGAAACGATTTTGGAGAGACGAAAGCTGTTGCGACTGCGCTGCGGTTTTCTTGGTCAACCGATCACCGACGAAGGGGTTAGATGTGACTCCAGAAGCATTCAGTGGCAAAAAACCAGACCTTTCTGAATTGCGAGTTGTTGGCACCAAGGTGATGTGCCATATACTGAAAGTCAAAAGGCAAAAGTGGGATGCGAAATCCGAGCCAGGAATCTTCGTCATGTATGCAGTTCAATCGAAGGGTTTCCGTGTCTACGTTCCGCGGACAAAGAAGGTCGTCGTCAGTCGAGATGTCGTTTTTCTAAGCGAAATAGCAGCTACAACGGTTCGGGGCGAACCAATCGAGATGGTCGACAACAAATGGATGCAGTTGGAGTGCAGTGATCCAGTCGTGGTGGACAATCCGTCCGCTACGCCGTCCGGCAATGGTGACGAAACCGACAATGAATCGGACCTCGACAGTAGCATTGGTGAAACGGATTATGGCAGCGCAAACTACACTGTTGTGTAGTGTCTTCTCCAGCGCTCTCTCCGCAACTAGAGGACCCACAAAATGTGGTCAGGCGCAGCGCCAGAGAGCGCATACCTCCAGGCAAGTATACCGATTATGATATGACGTGCAGTATTCTTCCTCATGGTGTTGCGTGTCCACAGGTAATCGACGAGCCCCAGTCATTTGCATAGGCAATGGGCTGTGGCGACCAGCAGTTGTGGCAGCAAGCGATGGTAGAAGAGTTCGAGTCGCTGAAGAGCAATGATACCTGGGAGCTAACCAAGCTTCCACAAGGACGAAAGGCGCTGAAATGCAAGTGGGTCTACAAGCTGAAGACCAATGCCGACGGATCGGTACAGCGCTATAAAGCTCGACTCGTAATCAAAGGCTTCTCCCAGGTGAAAGGTGTTGACTACAACGAGACGTACTCTCCGGTAGTCAGGTACGCAAGCATTCGCTATCTGTTAGGCTTAGCTGCACAAATGGACCTCCGTATTTATCAGATAGATGCAGTGGCAGCGTTCCTCCAGGGCGATTTGACGGAAGATTAAATCTTCATGCAACAGTCCGAAGGATTTGTGGACAAGAAGGATCCAAAAAAGGTGTGCCGTTTGCGAAAGGCGCTGTACGGCCTGAAGTAAGCTAGTCGGGTGTGGAACGGGAAGCTTGATGAAGAATTGAAGCAGATCGGCCTGAAGCGTTCTAGTTTTGATCCATGTGTGTACTATAAAGTCAACGGTGACAAAAGCATCATTATTGCTGTTTACGTCGATGACTTCCTGATGTTCTCCAATCAGCCGAGATGGGTTCTGGAAGTTCTGGGCATGCGGATCACCCGTGCTGAAGATGTTATGTTGGACCAACAGCGATATATCGATGAGCTACTTCGGCGTTTCAACATGATCGAATGCAATCCGGTTGCGACGCCCGTCGATGGAAATCAACGTTTGTCGAAAGAAAAGTGATTGGACATGAGGCGAGACATCACACGAATGAAATCACGACCCACATCCAACCCCTTGAACCAAGATTTCTTCGACACCTTTGGGATGATAGAATGTTGCCATCGCTCCAAATCTCCTTTACTTCATTTATACTGCCAGCTGACGAGTGACTGTTGACGAAAAATAGGAAAAAAATCGTTGAAGGCGATTTGTCGATCACAAATATCGCCTTCCATAGCGCCCACCTTTTCAAGCGAGTCCGCTTTCTCATTGCCCGGAATTGAACAATGAGATGGGACCCATACAAAGGTGATAAAAAAAGAACACGAAGATAAAGCACTTAGAAGCTCCTGTATTTTCATGAGAAAATACGAGGAGTGCTTTACCAGCCTCAATGAGTGAATAGCCTCTATTGAACTGAGACTATCCGTGAAAATAAAATGCTGGTCCGGTGATAATAAGGCAACAATTTCTAGCGTAAAGTGTATTGCCACTCATTCACCGACATATACGGAACAAGGAGCTGGAAGTTTACGGTTGGCGCTATAAATTTCATTAAATATACCAAAGCCTGCTGACTCCTCTATCAATAATCCGTCAGTGAAGAACGATTTAGTGGAATCAACTTGGCCAAACTTTGCAGCAAATATTACCGGAGCAATCATAGGACGATGATGCTCTGGGATTCCATGAAGCTCCTGCTTCATTGATCAATCAAAATGAACCGAACTGTCGAAGTCGGAAAAGCAAACACGATTGGGAATATTCGGCAAAGGGCCATTTTGCTTTACTAGCCATTTTGCTAGCTTATGGCCTGGAGATCCTACAGATGAAACAATCTCCCTCATTTCGTTTCCGGGTTTGTGGACTTTTGGGAGGCCTTTAATTCTGGGGAGGATGGGGTTTGGTTCGCGAAGGCGGACTGCTGCATCAAGAATTTCAAGATATCTCCGAGCAATTCCCAACAAGCTCAGTTCGCAACTCCCAAGAATTTGTACAACAGCTACAGTCATCAGGTCATATAAATGACAATGAAGTAATGGTATCTTTCGACGTCACGGCCCTTTTCCCTAGCGTACCAATCAAGGACGCAATTAACCTTCTAGAAGATTGGCTTTTGAAACAGGGGGATGACACAACATGGAAGCAAAAGGTGCGGATGTACCTTAAGCTGACTCGACTTTGCATGGAAGAGAACTACTTCACTTTCAGAGGATCATTCTATAAACAATTAAAAGGAGCCCCTATGGGAAATCCTCTATCCCCATTCCTCTGTGAACTCTTTATGGCGAATTTGGAGACAATCCTAAAAGCGAAAGGATTACTCCCAACTCGTTGGTGGAGATACGTCGACGACATCTTCGCCGTAGTAAAAAAAGACGATCTCTCCCTAATTCTTCAAGAAATCAACAATCTCCACAAAGACATTAAGTTCACCCATGAAATAGAAAAGGATGGAAAACTGGCATTCCTCGACCTTCTAGTAAAGAGAGAACTATTGTCGCCATCTCCTTTAGAGTTTGAAATCTTCAGAAAACCCACAAACACCCAAAGAGTCATCCCATACACTTCAAACCACTCTTTTCAGCACAAAATGGCCACTTTCCACCACATGATTCACCGGATGTTGACCCTTCCTCTCAATAAAACTGGAAAAGCCAGAGAATTAGCATATATCTTCGAAACTGCCAGACTCAATGGGTACGAAAAGAGGACAATTCAAGCGATCATCAACAAAAAAGAAAAACATCTTCATAGGAAATCACTAACAACCCTCTCAGACTCACCTGAACCCCTAAAACGTGTATCCGTCCCCTTCGATAAAGACATTACACAAAAGCTTAAACCACGACTTAGGGAATTTGGCTTAGACTTAGTTTTTTTCTAGTAGGCACTACCAATTAGCATCGATGTTAGGCTCCACCAAAGACTCAGTAGACACATTAGGCAGAGCAGGGGTATACAGAATCAAGTGTAAACACTGCAGCAAAATATATGTAGGTCAAACAAAGAGAACCTTGGCAACAAGGTTCAAGGAGCATCTAGCGGAGGTAACTAAGGCTGTCAAACAGAACGAGAAAGGAATTTCACATAACTTCAAATCAACAGTCGCAGAACACATCTTCACGGAAAATCACGACATAACGACGAATGACATCACAATATTACGGACTACATCTACACCCTGGAAATTAGACGTCGCAGAAAGCTTAGAAATAAACAAACAACAGAACACAAATCTACTAAACAAAGACCAAGGCAACGGTTACACATGGCTCTTCAACTTAATACCCAAACGACATCAAACCCGACGAAGCGGAGCACCCGCTGCTACACAATAAGTATGTTAGGTATAGATGAGAAAGAAGCGAGTTAGATATTAAGTACACTTGTTTTTGACTCAGGATAGGTATAAACAAACTAATAATAAGATAGGTATAAACAACATAATGATAGGTAAACGTTTTGTATTTAGAAAATAGTATATATACGGCAGGTGGTGAAGGTTTTCTGTCAGTCGAGTTATTAGTACGAGACACTGAAGAAGTCTGCACATTGTAGACGAAATACGCGTATCTGTCGAAGATAAGCAAAGGTAGTTGGAATTAAATGGAGATTACTAATTTTTCTTCTAATTTATAGTTACAAGTATTCCACTAAACAGCTCAAACCCTCTAGGATTCAAGATTCTTGAGATGCTTGGCGATTTCCCAAGTCTCTTTGGGAATGGGGAATCAAAGGTCGCATGGGTCGTTATATAAAAAGCTTTCTGACGGATCGGCGATTCAGGGTCATCATTGGCGGTAATCGATCCGAGTTGAAATGTCAGGAACATGGTATCCTGGTTCCTTTTTTACAACAATATCCCTCCCAATGTTTTCATCCTAGTTTACACCGACGACATCCTCACCTTTCATAGCTTCAAATCACTAGGTCGTAAAACAAGCAATCTGCCCTTTTCGCTCAATTTTCATAAAAAAACATCTGTTACATTTCCAATCCTGCCGCACACTAGCGGAACTATCAAAACTTTCTCTTCATATCTTTCATTCTAGCCAAAAACATTGTTGTTCACTCTTGGTGCCTCATGGTGATGAGCGAACATCTCCTTCTACATCATAATCGTTACTCCTCGCACGGAGAATATATAACATAACAATTAATGTAAGCAATCTGTAGTTAACAACGTTTCTAAATGGGCTGATGATCATGGTTTTACCCTTTCCCCTGATATGATTTTAAACCTTAAACTTTAGTTACAATAGAAAAAAGTTGGGCAAACTACCCAATATCACTCTAAATTAGTCCACCATTAAAACCAAACCATCTCACCAAATTCTTGGCGTATATCTCGACCAGACACTTAGCTTTCGTCACTACGTCGAAGCTGTTTGTAAAACTACCGAAAAGTGTTTACATCTGATTTACAACCATTGGGTCTAGAATACTATGTGCACCATTATAGCTGGCTGGTATATAGCTGGCTTCTACCCAAAATGTTTTATGGCGCTGGCCTATTTAGCAGAGGTTGTGATGGCACCACCTCTGCTAAACTAAATTGGCTTTTCATAAATCTCGTAGACTCATTATTGATAATCTCAAAACCCCCTCCCCTCATAGACTTTTCTCCATACATTTTTTTAAAATTTTTGTATGGAGTGTAAACTTCATACCAGCCCCCCCCCCCCTTCCCCTAGAAAAATCTACGTGGTTTATGAATAGCCCCTCATGAGGAGCGAAATATATGTGATCCAGTTGGCAGCCATTTTTAAATATGACGCAATGTTGAGTGGTATGAGCGGTATGAGCCAATCGGGTTCACATCACCGTTAATGTGTGCCGTATTATAAATGAAATCTTATAAATTGCTAATGTCACGCTTGTATTGCTGGCGTATGCATTGTTGCACAATATTAACAAGGACGTGAGACAGGAGAGAGAGAATATTAGTTTCGAAATGCTTATTTCTAAGATCCTTCATCCTGGCTTGAATAATTTTAGTAAGGTGGTTTGAATTGGTGTTAAGGTGAGGTAGACTGGTGCGTTGAAATTGTTTTAGGATCGAGTTACAGATTCCGATAACGTACTTGGTAGTCCTGTCAAGGTTCAGAGAATCACTCACCCGCATTACTGAAGGAACATGCTGCTCTCGGGCCCGAGAGATTGCTTCTCCGAGGCATGCTGTTGCCGGTCGATGTCTTCGGTGCATAGTAATCGACAGAGTCGTCCACGCATCGCTGAAACAGTTCCCAGTTGACTCGGTGATTGTTGCGCCTGGTGATATAGGGCCGATTGACCGAAGACCCAACTTCGGCCAGCAGTGAATAGTGGTCCGAGCGGAGTTCCTGATATACTACCGGCTGAACGATGTTGTTGGCCATGTTCGTGAGGAAAATGTCGAGGGTCCAGCCCCCCCCCCCTCCCCCAGCTTAACTCAACCGTGCCCTGGAATATGGTTTCAGGAAAGCATACATTTTCAAAAAAAAAAAGTGAACAGAGACTCAGTAAAACTCAATACTGAATTGCAATAGTTTGGAATTGAGATAATGTCTTTAGACCGGAAATAGATCCCAACACAATTTTGAAATCCAGCATGGCGGCTTCCGGTGACCATACCGTGAAAAAAAGTTGATCCCTTTTAATTTCTGGCTACGCCCATGTCTAGATAATGTCTAGTTAGAATATGCGGCGATTTCCAACTATAGGGGAGGAAGGGGTAACCCCGTCACCTTAAGCATTGCGATTTTTTAAAATTAATGTAATACTTTAAATGACAGGTACCCCTAGCATAATCTTTGATGGAGTATTACTTTATACGATTTGTGCGTTGGAAGTGTCAAAATATGTGCTGTCGGTCAAACAACGTACGCAAAACAAACATGGTAAATATTGAAGTTTTTCAATCAGTGCGGGTAAGACCGTCACCCCCATGGGCTAAGTCCGTCACCCAATGGGGTAAGAGCGGCATTAATTTTTATTAAAATAGTTTTGAAGATTTCTGCAAACGAAATTTAATTTTGAACATGTAGATATTTTTGATCTCTTGTGATGATTTATCAACCATCTCCATTTGCCATTTCACAAGGGTTCATCCATATACCACAGGGACATACTTTAGAATGTTTCAGATTCATACATACCCATGTGCCATAATTTTGTTTGAAATCTGTTTTATCTGTACGAGTAATCTTGTTTTTCTGATTCTTGAGCCATCATGATTAGCACGTAGCACGTGGACAGCCCTTGATATGGAGCAGATTCCGGAGTCTCTAAAATCTCCAGGTTTAAAACATGTGCGACAAGCCCAATATTGCCAGAAGTCAGTTATTATCAATCAGGGAAATTTTCACAAGACTTTTGAAGTGGGTTTGATTTGAAATTACCATTCGCACCATTTTTGTTGAACGGATGGGCAATCTTTTTTTCCATCCAGCTCGAAAGCCAGCTCACGGACATCGTTCTTTCTAATGCCGTAAAAACGACTTTCCAGATCAAGCAGGTGCTGCAAATGTTCCGCTTCCTGTTCCGGCGTGAAACCCGTTTCTCGTGATCCCAGTTTTCACCACCTTTCCCGTAACATGGTCTGCCTTCACCACCTTTCCCGTAACATGGTCTGCCAACGTAGTTCTTGGAATTCCAAACGCCTTAGCAGCACGATTCACGGAAATCCCGCGATCCACTGCGTTTTTGGCTGGATCAGCTGCTGATCGGTCCAGTTTCCGCAGTGCTGGCACCCTTAGTAGTTACGCCAATGCGAGTATCTCGAGGTGACTTTCGCATATAACAAGCCCCGCATGTTAATATGACCGATTAAATGTGGATAAGGCTACTAAAACACATCGAAAACAAATTTTTCATAAATTTTGCGTTTGTTTTACTCTTGGTAGAATATTTTGTTTTCGGATTCGCTTCTTCACGACTTTCTTCACATTGTCCACTCAAAACTGAAATAAAATAACAAACAATATAAATATACATGCAAAAAACATCGAACGGCAAACATTTGACGGCAAAAAAATATTTGCTTTTATCTTCGACCTTTCTTTAGCCGCACGTGAGCTATTCATGTACAAATGTACGGCTGAATAATAACAAAAACATGACGAAGCGGTGCCCACTCTATTATTGCCTTGTATTTATTATTTTAACTGAATAAATAATGCTCTAATTGAAGATTCCCGAGGACCACATTTCCATTAAAAAACATCACGTGGGCTCGTCCGGGAATTGAACCCGGGACCTCTCGCACCCGAAGCGAAAATCATACCCCTAGACCAACGAGCCATGTGAAGGAAGAGCGGCATTTAAAAAACGACCCTGCAGGCCGCCTGCCTACACTGTATGCGGGCTCCTGTTGGTATGCCCTCATCAATTTGCCATCGTACCGTGTTCAGTACATGGATGTCCATCAACGCTCACATCTGCAGTTCGTACGATGGCACTTATTTGGAAACCGTCACGCTCGCTGAATGAATGTTGAACAGAGGCAGCGATCGTTGTTTACGCTTGTTTTATTTGAGCAGCGTCGCGACAATCGCGTAATAGTGTTATTTTGTTCTTAAGCGAATGTTATATCGCAGTGGACTGTGTTTGCTCGTGCTCCCAATATAGATGTGAGGATTGCATTTTATTGTTGACAGCAAGCATTTGATATCTATGACTGATGAAACATAGAAATGAATAAATATACATTTTATGCATCTGCATCGGTCAAACGTTGGAATCTCTAAATCGACTGACAGTAGGTCATCGATGATTCCGAAAGAGTGAACACAAACTCTGAAGAATCCTTCTCGTATTAACGAGCCCTTATTGTAGGACTGAAGAATCTGTGAAATCTATAAAAAAACGCACAAGAAGTCGGAGAACGGCCGCCCGGAAAAGGGTGCAAGAAAAAAAAGTTAGAAGAAGCCATAAATTATCTCGGCATTTGGAAAGTTGGTTTTTATGTCGATTACTCAACTGATTCCACTTCAATGGGAGGAGGAAACACACAAAAAAAAAAACGAAGAATGATTCAATAGAAGCAGGGGACAGTCGTCCTATTTTCTTCAAGACGTTCGAAAGATTGCAGTGTTTCCCCGCTCGCTGAGAAGTTGGAAAATACATTCTTCCATTTTATGGAGGCAAATTTTTGGTTACCAGATCACGGCCCAACCGACGACGACGACGACGACGACGACGACGACGATGACGACGACTGAAAGTCTACCACGTTGAAGCCTGCAACGACGAACCAACCAATATCCTTCACGCTATCCTTGCCACTCTTCCCTCATAGTAGAGTCCTCAGGTCGGTCGGGTGTTGAGTTTATAATCAATTTGTGTTCCGTTCTAAAGAACGATCCGTTCGACAGTTTGGCGCTCCCATGTTGGGAAAATTCGGTATGGTGTATGGTCTTTGTAGGCCTTATGTTATGTTTTTTTTGCGACGAAAAGGGACGTGTTGAACGAGGTCGTCCATGGCCATTGTGCTGGAGAATGATGCGGTGTGACCATCATCAATGGGAGGATGCTGGCTGCTGAGATTGAGATTTAGGCGTAGGTGAGTTTGGGATGGTGCATCATTTGAGCGGGTCAGATACCGGGTGTTCTGTGGCATCGTTCGATTTCAGTATTACAGATTAACTCCATGTTTTGTTTAAATTGACAGTGATTATCAGGAATTCACATTGTTTAGTTAATAATGATTGTTAAAATAGTTGATGTAATTTGTTTAATTTTTCAATTGGTTGTTTTCTTATCGGATATTTTTACGGTTATAAGCTCGATTGATTACACACTACCAAACTGTCATGTAAATTTTTCGCATGAGGCTTGGTACTGAACTAGTATAGTTACATGCTCATTCAAAATTTCATCATTACCCAGGTAAACAATAAGCATTAGCAGATGCAGTAAATCAACCCTAAGTTTGCATTTCAGATGCTACAAGCTTTATACTAGCATTATATCAGCATCTTAAATGCTATCTGTTGTAATGTTGAATTTCAAATGCTATGCAAATGCTTGTAGCTTGTAATGAGCATTTTGAATGCAAAATAGCATTAATAAAGCATTGCAGTAAAGCAGCCGTATATTGGGCCAAAAGCGGCATTTATGTAGCATTTAAGGCGACTTAATTCCTTGATAGGCTGCCGTAAAGACGCTTTGGAACTGCTAATTGGTTACCTGGGTATTGCTTTATTTTTTTTCTGAAACATGTTGTTGAAAAAATATACTAGGATGATACTTTTAGTAACGAAGTTGAGTGACAAAATAAAAGGTTAGGTGATTCACTCAAATAAATTGGAGATTTTCTTCACCGTGAATAAAATGTTATAACTCCTGATCATTGAGGCTACAATATTTATTTATTTATTTATTTATTTATTGATATAATTCCAACTGACTTAACATCTTATTGGTATGGGGAAAAGCCATGTGGCGTAAAAACCCCTATTTCTAAATCGTACACTACATAAATGAACATGAATACAAAGCAAGCAAACGAAATTAATTCTAGTACACACAAAAGTTGTCAGTAAACTTAAAATAATCTATCGTGATGGAATCAGTCGTCTAGTGTCTTCGCCATTAATGCCAGTACGTAGTAAATGCCACAATTTCTGAACTAGCGACACGTCATCCAACTACGCTGAATCCGGTGACGGAAGGTCTCAGCAGAACAGTTGAAGTCAAACAGAGCGTAGAGTTCATTGAAGCGCGATGTCATGAATCGAATTGGATCGTGTTGGCCGTAGTTTGCTGCACGAGTTCCGAGCTGCAGAAAATTTCTTGTTCGCAGAACTCGTTCAGGAGCGTAGATGAACAGTTCGGCCAAAATTCCTGGAGAGTCGGTTTCACCTAGTAGCACTTTTGCTGCGAAAACTGCTTGCATGACTGTACGCCTATGCTCCAATGTTTCAATACCCAAGAGTGAGCAACGATCCTGGTACGCTGGAAGGTTGACAGGATCATTCCACGGCAGATGACGGAGAGCATAACGAACAAAATTTCTTTGGACTGCTTCAATCCTCGCAATCCAGATTCTTTGATACGGGCACCACACCAAGGCTCCAAATTCCAGAATAGAACGCACGAGAGAGCAGTACAATGCTTTCAGACAGGTGGGATCACTAAACTCGTCGGAGATCTTAAACATGAAACCGAGCTGTCTGTTTGCTTTGGTTATCATATCCATGTAGTGTTGACTAAATGTCAAACCGGAGTCAAGCGTGACTCCAAGGTCACGAACAGTATCAACTTTCTGCAGAGGTTGATTGTTTATCATGTAATCAAACGCAATTGGGTGCAATTTTCGATGGAATGTGATAATGAAGCATTTACTAACACTCAGAGTGAGGAAATTCCTGGAACACCACTCTTCAAAGCTGCTGATCAAGTGCTGTAGTCGTAAACAATCAGCGAAGCATCGCACAACCACATAAATTTTCACATCGTCTGCATAGAACGACCTGCAGTTAGGTGGAAGTATCAGTCCAACCTCGTTTGGTAAAGGATACTTCGTCCAATCAACGCACAACTTAACTAATGTTTTTAGTATCAGCACTAAGTTCGTTGGCAGTGAGCTGTTTTTTGTTCATAATAAAACATACACAGAAAAAAAAAATTAAATTGTTTACGATGTAATCTGAACCATCACAGAAAACATGTTGACTTAATAAATGGTTGAATGCAATTTTCAATTTGAAACCATAAATAGCTAGAAGCACTACCTTCATGAAAAGTTATGTCATATTCATTACAATCTTTCAGCAACCAAATTTATACGACATGCTCGTATTTTTGCGCATAAAACGCTTGAAATTGACATGATTTCAACACAAGTCCGTATCACCGCTCAGTTTATCAAGTCAGAAAAGAACAGTCGGTAACAACTTGTGTAACTGCACGTACTTACAATTTTGAAGAACATTAAAAAAAAAGTACACAAATAAAATTTCCCTCTAAATAAACTTTGTCAATGTATATTCGAAATATGCGCAATAATCTATGTTCCAATTCTGACTGGGCCACACTTTAATGGGATATTACATGTAAGTTTGTGGAAATATTCGAGTTATTTTTAAAGTACTGCCTTATCTTCCGCGCCTTCTCTGGGTATTCCGTGTTCGGGTTTCGGCCGCTTCCAGCGCGCCTTCGTCTCTTGGAACATCTTCACAACGCGGGGCACGGTGGAATGGTGGATTCCAAGACTGACCAGGATTATCGATCACCGCGCCCAAGATTTGCTGGCGTAGCTCTTCTTGTTTCGAATGCATCTTCTTCTTCTTCTTTTTTGATGTGAGCTTGACAGCTCAAAGGGCCAGTTGCTAAGACTATATGCTCTCGAATGCATCTTGAAAACTACTTGACAGACGCGATAAAATTTTGCACACAACAACACAACACTCTAAACTAGTATTACCCATAATTTCATTAATTTTTACCCACGCGATAAAAAGTTACACCCAAAACAAAGTGTTCGTTTTTAAAATGCGTAAAGCAATTATCATCTTGATTAAAAATAAGGTTATATGTATTTGTTTCGAACAGTAATACAGCTTGGTTTAAACGACACGCAAAAAAAAAACCGCAGTAGAAACTGCAATTTCTATGGTTAAATTGAGCGCAAAAACCAAAAAAAAATCACATGACTAAAAAGCGTTGGATTTTGCCATGCCGGCGATTAAATCAATGGTTGGGTTGATATCAACACGAGGTCGGTCATATATGCCACAAATGTTGAAGGCTGAACCATAAACGTAGTAAATTTGACTGAAATTACATGTTCGTTTTGAAAATTGGCATAGTCAGGTAAAATTGCAGTTTTTACTGCAAGACATTTTTTTGTGTAGGCTTTTTCCCTGACATTGCTTCATTGAATTGGGGAAAAAATAATTCTCTTCTAGAAGTAATGCCTTGTTCAGCTCACGCAGAAAAAAATACCGTCAAAACAGACATATTCTAAGTAAATCCAAACATATACTTAGTTTATTCTGGCCGCAAACATAAACTTGCCTTATTTTAAACATATTCTATGCTTAAAACCTAGTGACATCGATGTTTGAAATGAAAACATTTTTATGTTTATTTTAAACATCTTTATGATAAGAATAACCGTAATTTTTTTTGAAACAAGAATTAATTAATATTGTTTTAAATAATAGGGTATGTGTCCCTTGACTCAGCCTATTATGCAACCATCGATTACATTTTTCATTATAACTCATAAAGTGTTTAAGCTGTAGGCGAGATTTAAATAGTACACTTGCAAAGATAAGTTTGATAAGACATTTGGTAGAATCTATCACGAAAAGTTACACAACTCTTTTTATAAAGTCAGAAACATTCGAGGGATATGGATTTAATGTCGGTCCATTGGCGCCAAATTGGGTCTATTCATGGATGCAACTTCGTCCCATTCGATGGATTTATTACTAAATGCAGTCTTGTACGGTTTTTTTTCCTAGTTTTATGAATTAAGGCATTGTAAGCTGTATTTGATTTACTTAATACAACATTCCTCAAAACAAACTCAAGTAAAACTACCTCCAAACACTTAAGTGATGTTCATGTATGATTTATTAGCCATTCAATACACAATGATTTTGTTCCTTCGGTTTGTGTTAAGATGAGGCACTTGAATATAAACAACCGCAAACTCGTGCATTTTCACATGAAATTTTCCAATAACAACCTTTTTACTTCGTTATTGATACAACAGGCCATAATTGAGAACATACAAAAAAATATGTTCCCAAACATTGGGTCTACGATTTTCTCGTAAAATCATTGTTATTTCAGCAATGTGAATAGTTAGTTTTTAACGTGTAATTAATTTCTGCACATTCAGAATGCACTGCTTGCTTTATCGACTCAATTAAGCCAAATTTAGATCATTTAAATATCGTGTAGATCATCTGTTCAGCTTAACCGGTGAAATCATGATGCCCCAAAAGTGCAAGAAATCGAAAATTACGCGAAAGTGAACAACTATAAGTTGATTGATAGTGTCTCAATTGCTTTGTATATCATCGGTCATCCTAATAGCAACATGATTTTGTTGATTATCGCTAAATTAATGACACATTTGGTACATAGGCCGAATGAAGGAGCTAGGCTAACATTACATCCCCTTACCCTATTTGGATTCTACTCGGTGCGTTTTAGTTTTATTTTATTTATTCAATAAATCTGGATTATTTTAATTTTTATTCCAACAGGTTTCAAGAATCGAGCAAATAATCTACCGATTAATGTGACGATTGGAACGTCGAAAGCTTGCCTTGGCTTGACATACATTCTGGAGAGGGAAGTACACGTTCAAATTCGGCTACCCGGAGTATGTATTGTTGAAATTAGCATGCTTCGAATTTGATTTAAGAGTTGTTATTTGCGTTCGAAACATGCTTTCTATTTACTTTAAATAATTTTTGTGGTTCAAGCTGAACAGCGATATTTTTAATTTAAATGAACGAAATTTGTATCCGTGTTGTAACATAATACAAGGGTGTTACAAAAACTACTACTACTACTACTACTACTACTACTACTAAACAAGGCATAAAAAAGCACATTTTGACGTATCTGCGCTATCGTCGAAACTGTACTGAGAAAAATTATATGGTTGCACCGACAGTTAAATCATGGTCACAATTACCATGAAAATGGCCGGAGACATTTTTTCATCATCACATTATTGACTATGGTCATGGTTACAGGAACTATTCTGACAATATAGTGAATATTGAATCAAATATTTTGAATGGTCATTTTATCCATGGTTATAGTCAGTTCAAAATGATTATGTTGCCAAGTCACCCTAATCCTCAATAATAGTAAAATTGACTATCAAACTTTTCTCTGTGTGAGCGAACAATACTCATAAAAAGAGTATATTAGTTTTACCGTGGATACACGGTAGAATTAATTAACCAAATTGAAGGGTACAGTATATTCTGCTTACCTTTTTTATCGCCAGATGGTTCTGTTGGCAGCGCTACACGGGTCGCCAACTATTTGGCTTCGCCGACGACGTTGATATCGTAGCACGTAACTTTGAGACGATGGCGGAAACGTACATCAGACTTAAGGCTGAAACTGGTAGGATTGGGCAAGTGATTGAAAGCGTTGAAAACAAAATACATGAAGGGAGGAGGCTCGCGAGAAGACAATGTTAGCCTCCTAGCACGAGTTCAGATCGACGGTGATGAAATCGAGGTAGTAGACGAATAATTAATAAATTCGTGTATCTGAGCTCATTGGAGACAGCCGACAACGACACCAGAAGAGAGATACAAAGGCGCATTATGGCTGGCAATCGTGCCTACTTTGGACTCTGAAGGACGCTATGATCGAACAAAGTTCGCCGAATCACAAAGTTGACCATCTACAAGACATTAATTAGACCGGTAGTTCTCTACGGCCACAAAACATGGACATTGCTAGTGGAGGACCAACGTGCCCTTGGAGTCTTTGAACGGAAGGTGCACCGTACCATCTACGGTGTTGTGCAGATGGAAGACGGAACGTGGAAACGAATGAATCACGAATTGCATCAGTTGCTGCGGGAACCTCCCATAGTACAAATCGCACACATTGCGATGGCAAACATACTTTTGCATATAAAAACTAATAAATGATCCATTAAAAACTTAAAATCGTTCCACAAAAAACGCATTCATGACCCATAAAACTCTGGTCAATATCCATAATAAAATGAATATGATCCATAAAATTTATCAATGTGATCCATAATTTATACAAAATTTAGCAATAAAATGTCAAAAATGTACCGTTAAATATCTAAGGTATGATCAATAAAATTGTATGGATTACCCATAAACATATAGCGAATGTTCCGTAAAAGGGTCAATATCATTCCTTAAAGTTGTAATATTGATCCACAGAATGTAACATTTGTGCACTAAAATACGTGCACATGATTCATAAATTATTGAAAATGTTCCATAAATAAATTGTCTATGATCCATAAAACAATGAATAATAATCTATAAACTCATATAAATGATCCGTAGCAAATTATTCTTATAGAAAACTTTCTCATTCTCTCCTCAGTTAGACACACTATATTGTACAGTGTGACATAGTAGCCACGATTTGTTATGCTGTACTCGAAGTGCTAGAAATACCAATGTTGCCTGCTGAGCAGTTGAGGATTGAAGAACTAAGGAAGTAGAAAGCGGTCGAAGTTTCCGATATCGTCTTCAAGTTAACGACTGATTCAAGCATTTGCCCGGTATAATGCAAACGGAGGATGTTTTTTGTAGTTAGGTCCGACGAGCGATAGCGAGTTGGATGGCAAGCGTTTGCCCGGCATAATTTTATTAAAAAATCTTAAATAACAGTTTGATCAAGCCTTAAATTTGACATGTAGAGTAACTGTCCCCATATTAATCTCATTGTTCCTTTATTCATCCTACGATGAATCAAACAATTGGGCAGTTGAAGGATCGGTTTTGTTTTCTAATAATGTTTGCTTACTTTTAATAACAACAACAAACATTACTAACTAATCCTGTCACCTGTCCATTGTTTAATTTCAAGTAGGATGAATTGCAAAGTGATGAGATTAATATAGGAAAATCTTCCCTAGTTCTTTACATGCACGAGTTCTCTTTAACAAATTTATTGGAAAACATGTGTCGCAGTTGCGGTCGTAAAAGAACATAAAATCAGCTCTCTGAAAAATTGGAAATCTTCTAAAAAACAATCCTTCTTTAATAGCAATATTTGAGCAGCATAGCTAAGGAAACGGACACGTTAATAGATCTGAGTAGTAGCGCAGTCAAGGATCGATTTCCCCGTAGCCAAAATTTAAAAAAATATAAACCCAACATTGTAATAATTCTGGCACAATTTATGGATCCTAAATCTTATTTTAAATGCCCAAAGTTTATTTCCTATGGGCCATATTTAGAAGCTTGTGGTTAATTTTTCAAAACTATCATGGATCATTGACGATTGGATCAATAATTTAATGATCATGTGTATATATTTAAGTTCACAAACGTTTCATTCTAAGGATCAATTTTACAACTTTAAGGAATGATATTGAACCTTTTATGGAACATTTGTTATATGTTTATGGGTAATCCGTACAATTCTATTGATCATACCCTAGATATATAACGGTACTTTTTGACATTTTATTGCTAAATTTTGTATAAATTATGGATCACATTGATAAATTTTATGGATCATATTCATTTTATTATGGATATTGACCAGAGTTATATGGGTCAGGAATGCGTTTTTTGTGGAACGATTTTAAGTTTTTAATGGATCATTTCTTCAGTTTAAAGGTGCAAACTTAGGCTGCC